>OMKY01211463.1:0-10587 GCA_900302395.1 Bregmaceros cantori | reverse complement strand
GGGGATGTGGGGGGTGGGGTGGGTGACATTACATGTCAGTTGCAGAGAAAACCACAAGACAGGTAGAAGTGTGGGATACACAGACAGACAGTTGGAGAGACAGCGGCAGAGATAGAGCGGGAAGCTCGGTGTATCTCCCTGCCTGGGAGGTCTGCAGACTGACAGCTAAAGTCACCTTCGCCACTGGCGTTGACTGTCATAGAGACATGTAGCACCAAAGCGAGGGTTGAAGCTGAACGTTTGGCAAGCTATTCCGCTGCCTCAATGAGATGTCACCCCTGTAGACAAGTTCGGGGGTTACTTCTGGTTAAATTTGCACTATGAACGTCACTTCCGGTTCCATTTGTTTCGCCATGTTTTGAACTATTTTTCAACGCAGTGGGAACACACACCTACCGTGTTATTTAAAACGGATGGTGGTAAGTTGCGGTGTGCTATTCCACACAAAAATGATCTTGTGCGGATCTGTGAACCACAAATGGATGATTTAATAATCAGTGCAACCTGTTCCATTGTCTCATTCATTTTGGAATAACTAGTAGAAGCAACCAGCCTATTGGTCCAGAAGAACATGTGACCACTAGGTGAGTAACTTTAAGTCTATACAATATTGTGAATGGAGTGGAGTGATGTGTAACTGGTCACAGGCCAACACCTAGTGGTCGGATTTTTGAAGTGGTGTGTGTTTTGTGTGTTTTGTGTGCTCGGACCTCGGTCCAGTACCAGAGTTGGCATAGGCAACAATAAGGCACCGGAAGTGACCTGCAAAATGGCGGGACAAAATGACTCCCACCAGTGTTTCGCACGTAAACCTGTCTATATAGAGGCCAAACATTTGGTTAGCTCAACCTCAGGTTCCAGCAATCCTAGATGTGAATGGATGCAGTCGCGTTGGAGACTCAAATGCTAATTTCTGGCGTCACATTCGTTGTGAATGCAGCATGCTAAAAGTGATAACACCTGTGTGGCATCATCTCATTATACACTCATATACAGTGTTGGACAAGTACACTTGCAACATGAACTAGGTCAAATCTCAGTTCAGTCTTTGTAAAATTAATTTGTTCATTCATCGTCATCATTTTGAACTATGAACAGGCGGTTTCCCAAAATTGACTTTGTATTTAGTTCTTCATTCTTTTTTAACGTTGCTGTCAGCTACAATTTGTCAACATTATTGACGGTATACAAGCAGAACAAAAGACAATATTTAACTTTTTTAATGTTGTGTTAGATCAGGGGATGGGTAGATTCTCAGAGGTGGAAGGAAACGGTGCAGTTATGAATATCTTTTTTTTTTTCTTTATTGCTGTGTTATCGCTTAGAAGGCTTTTGAAATCTGATATGAACTAATTCTGAACTAAAATACATGTTCATCAAGCATGATTGAACATCTCGTTCACATTCTCCTAAAATACAAATGAGTTCATGAACTAACATTCTTTGAACAAGTTCAGGTATGATACTGCTCATTTAAGAGAAGTATTAAAATTTGCACAGAAAAATGTTCAAGTGGATGTCAAAAGGATTGTGAGAATATTATGAGAATTGGGCCCTTGGGTCTGCACCCAAAGGGTCTGGTTGTACTGCTGCAGGGTGATGCTGAGATCTAACACAAATTCTGATTTGCCACTGGTGTGGTGTGACTAGGGGTGTGGCGATTTTCGATTTGATCGTCAATCAGGATTTTTAAGATTTTAAGATACTTTATTTTGTCACACATACATACATGTACAATGAAATTCTTCCTCCGTATTTAACCCATCCCTGAGGAGCGCTGGGCAGCCGTGCGCACAGCACCCAGGGACCAACTCCAGATTGTGAGCCAGTGCCTCGACGAGAGGCACTGACTAGAGCAGGTTAACTAGAACATGTTTTTGGTGGTGGGGGAAACCGAAGTGCCCGGAGGAAACCCACACAGACACGGGGGAGAACATGTAAACTCCACACAGAAAGGACCTGTCCGGCTTGGGATTCGAACCCAGGACCTTCTAGCTGTGAGGCAGTAATGCTAACCACAGCGCCACCGTGCCATGACATCATATGTATTTTTGAAAAAATCGTAACATCGTCAAATGCACAGCTGTTGGTTGTGGACAGGGAGAGGAGTTGGTGATTGCGATTGAATCATCAATCACAATTTTTGGGGACACGATCAAATTTCTCCTAGGTGTGACCCTGTCGCGCCAAAATATGAAGTAGTACCACCTGAAGGATCTGGATGGCACCGCATGAACATTTCAAATCAAATCACCTAGTGCACACTTAATCTCCTCGGTTCTCTCTGATTATAGAGCCTGGATGTGAGCGGTTGACAGCTGCGAACGAATCCAGCGGCCAGAAAAATTGGACGTGTTGCTTTAGCAGCTGTAGAAGCTGTCGACTCTTGAGGCACAAACGCTAGAGCTTCCAAAAAAAGACGCCGCTCTCCGAGTGCTCTTGGCGCCTGTCAGACCAGTTCATGTCTGCCGCCAACTTGACGATGACGACCCAAGTTGGAAGCATTTGTTTTACCAGCGTGTGCGTGTGTGTGTGTGCGTCTGTTCCTATGTCTGCGTGAGTGTGGGTGTTGACACAATAATATTTAGTGTAGCGACATGTTCTGGCATAATTTCAAAGTTAAATTTGAAAAACAACAAAGCAATGATATTAAAAGTTAGTCTGTGCGTGTTGTAGTCGTGTGTGAAAGTGTGGGTGTGTGTCTGCGTGACAAATTGATTCCCGCACAAAAAAATAAGAGATGTGTATCTGCTAGCAAGAAGACTAATATACACAATTTATATGAATTGTATTTTTCAGTCTAATGTATGGCAGTTAATAGCAGCGTGGAGCAAACAGAGGAACTGTGAAATTGTTCTTTACTGTACTAATCAGGTAATCTTCTAAGTTTTATTTCACCTCGTTGCAATTGCAAGCAATATACTAATGCAAGTTGGATCCAGACACAATGGAACCTCTGGTGAACACATAATTATAATAATAATAATATTAATAATAATAATAATAATAAGAAGAAGAAAGGTAAAGTAAAGTTACATTATTTAGTCACACATACATACGTGTGCAGATAAATTATTCTCTGTACATGCTGCGCCCAGGGGCCAACTCCAGATTCTGAGTCAGTGCTTTGGCCAGGGGCACTGAATGGACCAGGTTAACCCTCTGGAGGCAGCCGGGTCACCGGTGACCCCATTTGACACTTCTCCAAAAACACATCTGTAACTAGAACATGTTTTTTTGGTGGTGGGGGAAACCGGAGTACCCAGAGGAAACCCACACAGACACGGGGAGAACATGTAAACTCCACAGAGAAGTTACCTGGCCGGGCTGGGATTCGAACACAGGACCTTCTAGCAGTGAGGCAGCAAGGTTAACACTATGCCACCGTGCTGCTCTGTACTATACAGTTGCCCCGACTGCTATAAAGATGTAGCCCTGAAAACGCTAAAAGAATTTGGGACGAATCCACCCTGTCAGAAGTAATGAACCAAACAAAAATCACGGCCATTTTGAAAGCGGTGGCCTCCAAAATTTAATCAGTTCATTGACCCTAAATGAGGGCCATTCAACTGGCGGCCCGCGGGCCAAATCCGGCTAACCAATGAAGTTTTTCTGGTCCATGGAAGAATTCTGAGAAAGTGATTTTTTTTTATTGCCCTAATGTGAGCCATTTTTTGTGAAGAGCTGGTGTGCAGTTTGAAACCAGCGGAGTCGAGACACAGCGAGCTTAGCCAAGATTAAGACTGATTGAAAATCTCAATCTCCTCTTTCCTCCAGTCCTCTGTTAAAGGAGTACTGTTAATCAATCAAAACGAATTAACATCAACAACAAATAAACCAAAGCAGTAGTTATTTCTTCAACTAAGCCGAGATTGAGATTGAGTGAAAATTTCAATATCCTCTTTTCTCTAGTCCTCTGTTAAAGGAGTTCTGTTAACCAATTAAAACAAATAAACATTAACGATAACCAGAGATGTGACCAAGTCCCTCTTTCAAGTCACAAGTCTCAAGTCCTTCTTGGGCAAGTCAAGTCAAGTCCCAAGTCAACTCCAAATCAAGTCATCATTAACATGCTGTAATTTTAGCTCCAGAATCTGATTTTAATGAAGTCAAAAGCAAGCAATAGTTTGGCTTTTATAATAGCATTGTTTGATTTTTTTTTTTTTGCTACTTTATTAAAATCAGATTCTGGAGCTAAAATGACAGCATGTTGATGATAACTTGACTTGGAGTTGACTTGGGACTTGACTTGCCCAAGAAGGACTTGAAAGAGGGACTTGGTCACATCTCTGACGATAACTAATCAAAAACTGTAGGTATTTTTTTTTAACTAGGCCGAGATTGAGACTGAAGTCTTGATCTCCTTTTTCCTCTTTCTTCTCTCTTCTTTCCAGTCCTCCGTTACAGGAGTTCTGTAACCAATCCCAAATTACTGTCCTTAACTGGGAAATCAAGGTTGAAGGGTATTTAGGCAAATAGCTGCTATATTCCTTAAATCTAATTTTAAAAACGTAATCACTTTTGTGAAGCGCCTTGAGGCAGCTTCGGCTGTGATTTTGGCGCTATATAAAAATCTGTTGAGTTGAGACACGGCGAGGTTGGGGTTCCCGATGACAACGGAGGGATTTGAAGTCAGCATGATGAAGCATCCTTTGATGGAGCTCTCTGGGAAGCTGGTAGTGTGAGGTTTATCACTGTCTGCGATGATGCTGTGCAGGTTCCTTCGGCCCCAGTGCTGTCACTTTGCATCTGGGAGCGCTCAAAATTAATTTCCTCGCCAGTCGCCAGCGCGGCGCTGCCTCCTAGTGCGTGCCTCCATCAGCATCACCAAGCTTTGTTGTTGGGGACGTTAGTAATGGATTCATAGCCAAATGTCAGGCTAAATGAATACATTGCAGGCTGAATGGGTTGGCTGGAGCCTCCAACAGGTTTTAAAATTAGTCTGATATCACTTTCAACCAGGGCTTGAAAACAAAATTATTTTTAAAACGTTCCGTTCCGAACGGTTCAGGAAGGTGTTTCTTTAAAGTTTTCATTCTCTGAACCATTCCGCCACCAAAATGTCGGCCCTGAAGCGGTTCGGAACGCAAAAAATTAGTTCGTTCTTAAAGTTCCTTATTTTTATTTTGTTAAATTTAGATATAGTTTATACAAAATATATTTGGTGAACTTCACCAGTGCAACTTCACGTCAGTGCAAGTGTTTTAACGTGAAAACCGGATTTAAAATGCCATCACATTTCGCTTCCTCGTCTGTCCACAAGATGGAGCCCCAGATGCATGGGGCTTGACAGTGAAAGTTAATGGAAATAGTCTCCAAGACATAGGAGATGTCAAAATGTATAGAGAAAAAAAAACAAACGGTTTTGTGGATTTCATAATGTTCCGTTTCTGTTCCGGAACAGTTTAAGAAATTTTTTTGTTTCCGTTTCCACTCCCTATAAAATTCCATAAAATTCCCAAAACGTTTTTTGCCTGCGCCGGGACTGCGCCGCGAAGCAAGTTATGTTTTTAGTCGCGTTGGTTTGTTTGTCCCCAGGATAACTGAAAAAGGTTGTTGGAAATGACACACGTAAGAATTGATTACATTTTGGTGTATTTCTGTAGCCGATACATAATCATACTTAATCACCAATTTACCGATAGGTCACTAAGCGATTACCGCGGTCACGTGACCAGACTTCTGGGTCGCAACGGCCACTGGGAAATGTAGTTGGCATGTTCGCTGGTGGCGTCAATCGCAATCACACTACTCTACGACCACTTGCATTGATAATGGGTTGCCACACATACTGCTAGCACTAAAAGTACTTTTTGTCATAGGAATTAGAATATGTTTACAAATATATTTAGGTTTTAGATTTTAGGTAATAATTCATTAAAAACACAATATTGCAGTACTCTTCCCCCCAAGTTGGGTTGTATGAATGAGTAAACATCCTACTGGTATACATTTATAATGCTATCCAATGGTTATTTAACACAAATACAATCATATATTTCCTCTATATTACCTTGAGACTCTGTTTCTCTCCCTATCTTATTAAACACACACATACACATTGTACATGATCAAATGTATCCAATAATATCAATATCAATATGAGCTGAATATTGGAATATGAGATTGTGATGTATCAACATTTTCTCACACAGCTATTTACAATCTGAACAATTGAAAGCATTTTTTCCCCTCTTGTACTTCCTTCTCAGTCCAGGGCAGGCGGAGCTAAAGGCTGGGTTTCTGATGGCTACCATGTGTGCTCTTCCATGTGTAAACAAATAAAACTCCCTGTATCCTCACTGGGGTTAGAGCCCCGCGCCGCATGACCCTTCAAACTCAAATTCCTCCGGGGGCATGCTGGAAAGGCAGAGGAATGCACTGAGAAGCGGAGCAGTACAACAGCCCTGGGAGGGAATGAAAAACAGCCAGACTGAAGCTGCCATATCAAATGAGACATTGTGATAGCTAGTATTCACTAATTGTTGGTTTTTGTTTCCCAAATAAAAGCTAAAACTAGAAGCATTCAGAGATTGCAAACCTGCGCCGTAGTGGTACAAAAAAATAGTACTCTTAGAGCTAGCAGTATGTGTGGCAACCCATTATCAATGCAAGTGCTCGAGTAGTGCGATTGCGATTGACCCATAGACTATTATGCCAACTACATTTCCCATCGGCCCCTGTGACCCGGAAGTCTGGACATCTGACCGCGGTAAGTGCCCAGCGATCTATAGGTAAGTTGGTGATTAAGTATGGTTATGTTACTTATAGGCTACATAAATGCACCAAAATTGAATCGATTCCCCCGTGTCATTTCCAACAACTGTACAAAATTTCATCCAGATCCGCGCACAGCTTTTTCAGTTATCTTGGGGACAGGCAAACCAACGCTACCAAAAGCATAACCTGCTTTGCGGCGTAGCGAAGTAAACGTGACTTCTAAACTGCCACACTGACAGTGCCCCCTACAGGTCGCAGGCACATTAGCCCTTTCAAACCTTTGGTATCATCTTAAAGTTGACCTAAACCTCTGCCATCTCTGGTAAAAAAAAGCATGATATGAATCATTCCATACATTTTTGAGTAATTTTGCGAAGAATTGTAATTTCCTGGATCCGGGTCCTGATACAGATCATATCGATATCATTATAATGGATTGTTCCTTGGGTCAATCAATACCCATTTCAGGTAAATATTTCACAGAATTTCGTCCATAATTCAAAGTAATTTGTTTATAGACAAACAACCAAAGAAACAAATACAACACCCTTGATGGAGGTAATGCTAACAACAATTTAAAGACGTAAACCATTCAGTTACCTCGAAGCGGAGACTTCATGGCGGCCTCCACCATACCAACCAGCAGCTGGAGACTCTTGGGGTCCTGGGCAAGGCCCGAGGCGAAGGCTGCCAAAGCGTCGGCATGGCGACCGAGGTACTGGAGGGCCACGCCCTGTCGGAAGTATGCCTGTAGAAACACACATGTATACCGATTACATGTTGTCTCGGAAAGTCGGGTGGTGTTCAGGCATTATCAGAATCACAATGAAGTTTATTGGCATTGTCAATACAACATCACAGACTAGGGATTTTTCTTTGTACAGGTTCTAGACATGAAGACAACATGTAACAAGGCATAAGCAAGGGAACTAGAATATATGTTCAGGGGAACAGACTATATACAATGCACATTGCAGAATGTTTGGGGTTTTGCCAAGTGATGAGTAGAGGAGTGCTAAGGTCAGAAAGTGGCTAGTGCAGCTTGACACATCCGGAGCTACCTGGCGTTCAGTAGCCGTACGGCAGAAGGGAAGAAGCTGTTCCTGTGGTGCGAGGTTCTGACCCTATTGGACCGAAACCTCCCCCCAGAGGGGAGTGGTTCAAACAATTGAAAATCGTTTCAATTGTTTCAAATCAATGCTCGCCTCAATACACGGCGGTCGCTGCAACAATTGTGATTTATTTTGTACAAGAACAACAACAGTGGGAGAAACGAGGGACCATGTTTGGCCTTAGGATGAAAGTGCTAAGTGATGCAAAAGGCTAAAAACGAAAAAGGTAGCCGACACACAACTAAGGTTTCTGCACTGTACACTGTCTTGTCAGACATTTGAGAATTGTCTTACGATGCAAATCAGATTTTCCACTTCAACCACACCCCATCCACCCAACCGGCACCCTGCTGTCTGCAGAGCCACGTTACAACCGACGTTGTATAAAGGTTAATGGACTCAGTTTCGTTTGAACCAACATGTTCTCAATAGTCAGAGCGGTGGGGGGCACAGGGAGTCTGAGAGAAAAGGGAAAATATGTGTACTATTTTGGTAGGTGAGATGGGACCACAGAGAGAAAGAGAGAGAGGAACCGAGAGAAAGAGGGTGATAGAGAAAGGAGGGAGAGAAAGAGAGAAGACATGAGCATGCAGAGAGGGAGTGAGGGGCAAACGGAGAGGGGGATGACAGATAGATGAAGAGAGAGAGAGAGAGAGAGAGAGAGAGAGAGAGAGAGAGAGGATGGGGTTGGGGGGGGGGAGGGGGCACCGCACTGAAACAAAATTAATTAGTCGCTTCCATAAACGTGATGTCATGTCGCATTATGGCTAGTTGCCTCCCAACCCTCACCCCAAAGCCTCTCCCTGCAGCGCAACACAGAAGGGGGACGAAGAGGAACACTCCAATGTTAATGTAAAATTACCCCCTGTGCCACTCGGGGAGCGTTGCGCGCGGCAGCATTATTAAAGCAATTAAGACACCGAAGAATGCAGCAGACCTGTTTTCTGTCCTCTGTCCTTGCTGATTTATTTTCATCCAATGGCTGAAACACTAATTCTATTGCCTTAGCAGCCATTGGCATTCAACAACCTGGATAGCTACAGTGCAACTGTTGATCGTGACATGATAATTGCTAATGACAATGGCAACAGATTATTTCTGAAAAAAAATAAATAAACGCACGTCTAATTGTCTCCCCCCAGAGGCGCGAACGCGCTTACGTTCCAACCGTCCCTGTATACAATCTAAAGCACTTTACCCATTCGCCGTCTGCACACTTCCACGAGCACACATATACCAAACTGCAACTGACATCCTGTTCAATGATTTCATTTCATGGCGCGCGAACACAGCCCGTAGTCCCTTCAGAGCAGGCTTTCCGACGCCTTCAGGCTTGACGCGCGAGCCGGGGCTCCGAGCCGCCAAGCTCCGACACAATGGATGCTCTGTGGTGGCCCCAGGCGATCGTCCTCCGACACGCACGAACGCACACGTGTGTGTGTGTTTGTCGATGTGTGTGTGTGTGTCTTGCTCACCATGGACATGTCTCTCTTCCTCCATCACACGTGTTCTTACACATTTGCGCTAGCTCCCTCTTGCTTGTGTCTCTCTGGATCTAATTTTCTCTTTTTGTCTCTCTCTCTTTCTTCTCTCTCTATCTCTGCCTCCCCACCTCTCTCCACAACCCCTCGCCCTCCCTTTCCCTCACCCTCTCCTCCTCCCCTCCTTCTCTCTCTCTCCCCCTCCCTTCCTATACCCCCACAAAGTCGCTCATATCCATGGACCCTGTAAAATAAAAAACAATTGTGTGCAAATATTTGGGGGCATGTTCTGTAAGGATCCTCCCCATAGGCCAGTGATATAAGGAGAATAGTTATTCTCATAAGAACCACCTTGCTCTATCTCTCTCTCTATGTATCACTTCCCCTTTTTATCAACTCGTCACCTTTCCTATTTTCTTGTTTATTCTCTCCCCATCTCAATCTCTCTAATCTCTGTTTCCCTTGCGCTCTCCATCTTGCACACTCGCAAGAAAACACACACAGTGCAACCCCACATAAACACAGACACACAACAATGTGTTATTAAGCTGTTCCGGCCCTCAGCACGGGTTTCAGGGCTGCTGTCATTGACTGAAAAGTCAGTAATAGCACTAGCCTGGCGAGCCAGAACCAACACATCGTCCACGCATCGCACATCGCTAGATGCTTTCATTGGGTCTGGGAAAATCAGGGTTGCCGTCGGTACGTAATCAATCGACCAATCAGCGCGGACGTGGGGGGAGTTTGTACGGGCTGTGTAAGACGTGGGGGGAGTTTGTACGGGCTGTGTAAGACGTGGGCGGAGTTTGTACGGGATACGCAAGACGTGGGCAGAGTTTGGTTGTCAAGCCGCTTGTCCCACCTACTGCTCTGTGACTGGATATCACGATTTGATTGTCACGTTTTCTGACCCTAGTTTCACCAGACCCAGTGCAAGCGTCTAGCAATATGCGATGCGTGGTTGTGTCTCGCCAGGCAGCAACAGCACTAGACTAGTGATGCCAAGTGCCAAAGTCCCTGTGATTACAATACAATCAGCAGCACCGCATAAATCGGTAACTCCCCTAGTCGCCGCTCCATCTTGCTAAGCTGTTATTTTGCCTTGTGTGGCGAGCAGACAGGTCGACTCCTGAAAGGACCTTGGCTAAAGTGGCAGCTTTTTTTTTTTTTTTTTTCCTCCCGACATCATAATAGCCCTGCATGCAGCTCTTAAGAACCACCTTATTATGGCCCGGCGTGAAGTGGAGAGGAGTGTTTCTGAAAAATGTGCAGGG
>OMKY01211460.1:0-11383 GCA_900302395.1 Bregmaceros cantori | reverse complement strand
TTCATAGAAGAATTGTGCCCTCCGGTGGTGGTGGTGTGCAGGGCAGCAAGCAGCTCCTGGGAAACTACCCCCTGTTCATCAGCAGTAAGCAGTGGGATGAAGCAGTGAACTCCTCCAAAAAAGATGGCCGCCGCTTGCTGCGGTACCTCATCCGCTTTGTCTTCACCACCGACGAACTCAAGTACTCGTGCGGCCTGGGCAAGAGGAAACGCTCCGTCCACTCCGCCGCCGAGGCCGGGCTGGAGCGGAGGCCCCTCAATCCGGTGAAAGTCAGCTGTCTCCGGGGTGAGTCTGGTTTAGAATCCGAATCAGAATGAAGTTTATTGCCATTGTCAATGATACAGCATCACAGACTAGGATTTTTTCTTGAAAATCGCTCCCGAAATCGCTCCCTGAATCGAAATCGCTCCCTAACCCCTAGCCCCTAGCCCCTAGATAGGGCACTGACTATATAGTCCACTCAATCTCAGCGACGAGATTTCGGACACTAGAATCGGCACTGTTAACTTACGTCACCGCTGTCGCATAGTGACGTCATTGCCTGTCGGCATTGGCCGTAGCATTCGCATGCTTTGTTTTTTTATAATAAATGTATACTTTATCACAGAAAATCAATTGTACTCACATTTATAATTATTTGCCGCCGTCGGTTGCTGCTGCGTCCTGACGCCGTCCTCCATTGTTTTTGTTTTGGAGCGCACGCATCGTCTTCTTCTACGTTTTAATTAGTGTAATGCGTCTCGCAATGCATTATGGGTTATATTTCTCCGTCTAGGGTACATCCGATGCTCACTACATTTCGCGGTGTATTGTGGGATACTTTCAGTGCCCTATATGGGGCACATGGAAAATTCGGACACCCCTACAAAATGGCGTGCGCCCCATATAGTGCCCTATATGGGGATTAGAGGGCAATTTCGGACACAGCCAATCATAGACACACCCTAAACAATTGTAGATGAACATTGTTTTGTAACAAGGAGATGCAGAGAAATTCAGAAACTAATAAAAAAGTGAATAATAAAAATAAAAGTAAAAGACGATAACTGACACCAAACTGGTGCACTTAAAGAACAATCAACTGTATGCCATGCTTAGCCTATCAGAGACTGGCGCGCAATCAGTGCACTTGCGAGCGAGAGCCTCAGCGTGCAGTATGACTGATCATGATGTGTCCACAGAAGAGATTGTGAGCAGACACTTAACAAGGGACTCTACAATATCTATCACTGGATCGACTCAGGGGTATCTTATCTCTAGCTTTGTATATGAATACTGGACATGGATTGCTTAAACACATTTAACTGACCATTAGTGACAGAAAATACATTTGATTTGTGTTTGACATAATTTAAGACCCCTCAAATTTAGCTTTTGAGACTTTCAGGGCGTCTCGTGGGTAATCAGGGGGGTCGGAACCCCCCTGATCGACTTGCACCCTGGCTGTAGTCTGCTGTTCCTACATTTTAAGGACCAACTGCTAAAGGGAAATCCCAATGAAATGCGCTAGAAGCATTATTAAACCCCATATTTATTCTACTGACCACTCAGCTGTCACCACTACGGACTCAAGTTCCTTGGCTCCACCATCTCGAGGAGCTTGAAGTTGTCACCCCACATATACACGGTATAGGAGAAGGCTCAGAAGAGGCTGTAGTTCCTGCGGCAGCTTAAGAAATTTAGCCTGCCGAGGGGGCTCCTGATAACCTTCTACACGGCCATTTTCCAGTCTGTGCTCCGCTCCTCCATCACAGTCTAGTTCGTGTCTACCACAACATCCGACAGACGACTACAGAGGGTTCTCTGGACAGCGGAGAAAATCATTGCGTCCCCTTCCCTCCTTGGAGGACCTTTTCCAGAACAGGGTTAGGAACCGAGCCAAAAGCATAGTAGCGGACCCCTCCCATCCAGCGCACCAGCTGTTCTCCCTCCTCCCCTCGGGAAGGCGCTACTGAGCCTTGCACACTAAGACCTGTAGACTGAGAAAGAGTTTCTTCCCACACGCAGTGATGCTACTGAACGCAGGGGGTAGTCCTGCTTGATATGCTGACATGTCACATGTGTTGACTCTATGCCACTCTTTTTTTCTTTTTCTTATTTACCTTGTTCAATACCTCTTGATCTTGAGAGAGTTGTTTTATGCCCAACTGAAATCTCATGTGTGTGTACTGCTGTCATGTATATGCAATATGGCGAATTAAGATTAATCTTGTATATTGTTGTATATTGAGAGAGAATAAATTGGATCTGACTGTGATGTCATAATGGATCTGCCGAGACGCACGACATGGAGGGCGGCGGCCCACCATTACAATATACCCAACGCTTCTCATTTCGGGATATGAATGGGGTAGGTTATCTTAATGTGGGCCACTGCCTAATGTGCGACACCTAAGATCCAGAGGCTCTGGCACTACTTTTCACTGTTCCGCCTTAGACAACTGACTGTCCCACATTAGGAAGTTGCAAAAAAGGGCCCACATTAGGGCTATCCACCCTATGTAACGTTGATAGTTCCACGGTGTGTACTGACGATAAGAACAAATAATTGTAAAAAAAAATCCTAATCATCGCCACTAGAGGGAGGCATAGAAAGAGTATGAAGAGATCTATCAATCATTTCGATATGCGAATGTACGCCTGTTTACAACGCCACTGTATGTAAAGCTCCTCTACAGCGCGCAGCCTCTCAGCCGCCGCCTGCAGCGGCTTAATCCCGACCCCTACTCTAGCCACACTCTAGCAACAACACATTCCGTCTTGTCCTCGTTTTACAAAGAATGACAGTAAAAGTATTTTCCTTCGTATTTCAAGAGCCTTCCAAATGTTCACACAGTAAAAGGTTGAGGGGAGAAAAAAAGCAATTTTGAACCGGCGACGTTTCTGCCCGTCTAACCACCACCACCAGATGGCAAAAGTACCCACATGTCTTACTTGAGTAAGAGTAAAATACATTTGTGAAAAAACTACTCGAGTAAGACTACAAAGTACTGATCCAAATATGTACTCGAGTAGAGTAAAAAGTACAGGCTCTGAAACATACTCAAAAAGTATTTTTGAAAGTAAAAAGTACAGGCTCTAAAATGTACTCAAAAGTATTTTTGAAAGTATAAAGTACAAAGTACAAAATTGAAATTGTACATAAAATTCACTTTTTCACTGCTAGTTTTAAAATTTTTGAATGTTTGCAAAAATTGTTAAAAACTTAACCCAGCTCAGTTCATTTAAGGTTCATAAATCCCACTGCCAACATTACCGCCCCTTCCTGGCTCATTCACGCTATTACATATCCCTACCACCTACCACCGGTGCGCAAAAAAATTGTAACGAACCTGTTATGGGAAAAGTAAGGAGTAGAAGTACAGATATTTCTCTTAAAAATCTACTCAGTACAAGTAAAAAGTCATTAGAGAAAAAAGTACTTCTAAAAGTACAGATACATGAAAAAAATACTTAAGTACAGTACTTGAGTATTTGTACTTCGTTACTTGCCATCTCTGCCACCACCGCGGGTGAGCATATACACCCGGGTCGCCAGGCTGTATACGCTGGTCTACACATGCTGTCGTGACTCGGTGTGTCCTTTACTACAAATATTGTCCGAAGTGATCCTTCGGCCGACTCTCTGCTGCTCTCAGCTCTTATCCCATGCACTCCAGAGACAAGTTTTTAAATCCTATGTTTTCCCATATCTGCGCTGCATGACGGAGCTCTGCGGTTACTCTTGCAAGGGCGGCAGCAGCCCCGTCGTGCTGAGCAGATATGTGTCCAACTCCAGAGTGGATGGGATGAGAGCTTAAACTGTGTGCGTGTCGGCAGCAAGTTGGTAGACCGCGTTGCAACGGATAGTCGGCTAGCTGTCTCTCTTAGCAGCCAAGGCTAACAACACCAGGACGCGATGTGTCCTTCAGAAACGATTCAACGAATTGCGGCCAAGATGCCTCACAACGCTGCGTGTAAGATGGAAGAAGGAAGTGAAAGTTGGAAGAAAAGTATCAATGGCATTTTTGACCAGTTGCTAATAGCGTACATTTTGCTGAGACACAGCTCCTCTAGCGGCCTTACTGAGTACCAAGACAGACGGAGGAAATGACAGCCCACCTACGGGGGCAACGTTAGCTATGTATATCTCTAGACAAGCAAATTTCATTGATATCTGTATGAATCAGAACTATGACGCCTCAATTTCATTCCTCTTAGTTCAAAGTTGGGAAAGCGCCCCACCCAGCTGAGATGGGCGAATGTTGTTTGGGGGGTAGCGGGGAGCAGAGCATGGCCGCAGGGGACGCTGTGGATCCATGTTCCAACTGCGACTGAGAGCGCTCGCTGCAGCATAATTCGTCCAAACCTGATGGGTTAAAATTTCATGGTTCTGGTACCTTCAAAAAACTGTGATCGTCCCCGTTCTCCAATCTTGGGGATCAGATCAGTGCACCCCTGAATATTATATTTAGATATAATTTGTACATCATATTTGGTGGAACTTCAAATATGTGTGCTAATTTCTCAATGACACAAGTGAAGTGAATCCAAAAGTAATTGAACACTATTTATATTGGGTGCCTGTAACGACAACCTCCCGGGCCCTGGTGGTGCATTACATCAGGCAGCTGTGAACAGGGCGTATTAGACACAGGAAGCAGCAAGGGCTGAATGATGGAGTGTGCACTGTCCACGGAGTGGCCCGAACATAACAACCTAGTTAGTGTCAAGGTCACTACTCCACTGTGTGTGTGTGTTTGTCTGTGAGTGTGTGTGTGTGTGTGGTTATGCGCACACACATTGTATTTATTCACTGTCACTTCGCCTGTGTGTATGCTTGATTGTGTGTTGCGATAACAGACATAGACATAGGACATCTGACAATCTTTTTAATCTTCTATTAAATCATTCACAAATTTGCCATTTTAGACGAAATTCATACTCATGGTAACTTTTCAATTTAGGAACCCACCCTACAAGATAAACTGCACAGCCATTAGGCAATCGACTGCACATCTGGGCTTACAAAGTTGGTAATGTTTTTCCCATGATGCATTGCACGATCACAGTAGTCTGCGCAGTGTGTGTAGTTTCCCCAGCAGCAAACCTTGGTCATTTGCACACCAATAATGCTGTTGCACGGTGATGGACATTATGATGGTATCATCACGGTCAGACGAAAAGGCAGAGAGCGATATTTGCATAATATTGTCCATTTAAAAGTCTTCTATTATTGATTTAGCCATAGTAACATTCATTGTATTTCGCCCTAAATAATGGACTGAAGTGGTAAATTATACCACTTAACTGTACATATATATCATGTATACGTCACCGTACGTGATACCATCAAAATGTCTGCCACCAACAAGGCATGATGTCATGTGCAACAGCCCTATTATGCAAATTCTGTCACAGTTGCTAAGAAAATGTTTTACATGTTATATTATGTTTTGCATATTATATTATGTTTTACATATTATATTATGTTTTACATATTATATTATGTTTTGCATATTTGCATCACACACACACGCCGTTGACAACACAGCACCCGGTATGCAGGCGTGCCGCAGACAAAAAGATTGAATTTTTAAAATTCACGTTTAAAGCTGCAGTTGCTGCTGCTGATGGCACAGAGACTAGTGTTGCACCGATACCATTTTTTGGTGCCGATACTGATACTCTATACCTGGCTGTGCCAACCGATACCGATACCACTATTGGAAAAAAAGTGCTGTTGGTCAATTGTCAACCAGTTTGTAAAAAGGGTTGGGAAGAAGTTGCTAGTGTTATCAATGTAATTTTTACATGATTCATAGTACTATGATTACTATGATTAATAGTAGTGCAGGGAAATTATAAAAAGCAATAACAGATTGACAATTATTTTGGGGTAGTAACTGAAGTGTTCAGATGCAAAAAAAAACACTTGACCACTTTTTGAGAAAAAGGCCATTTTTTTATCAGGCCTTTTGTATTTAAGCAGATGAGAAGAGATATTTTAGACACTGTGGGGAGTGTGTTTTACTTCATTTTCTCACAAAAACGTTCCATTTACATATTATAGATGTCTAGATAAAATTAACTCACAAATATGGAGTTAGGGGGTTTTGCATCTGAACTTTTCAGTTACTACCCCAATATCACCTAAACAATAAAATATTTAAATAATGAAATCATTATTGATTGCTTTTCATAATTTTCCTCCACTCAATATATAACTTTTCATAATTTTCATAGACAGTCTATAACAATTATTAGTGTAATTTGAATGTGAACCATCAGCTTCATTCACTGAGTTGAGTGAATGATCAGTTTGTGAACGACACATAGTGAAGCGACTGTGTTGACATTCGTCTAGCAGTCGAGAGAGAGGCTGTTTCCTCGTACATGTTGGTGTGGGCGCAGTGTCCATCGTATACAGAGGTGGAAAGAGTGCTGAAAAATTGTAATTGAGCAGTGGTGGAAAGTAATGAATTACATTTACTCACATTACTGTAATTAATTACTTTTTATGAGTAATTTGTAATTTTCTGAGTAGCTTTTGAAATGTGTAATTTTTACTTTACTCAAGTACATTTTTACCTTAGTACTTTGTACTCATTACATTTGAGTCCCTTCACATTACTGATTACAAAACATATTGGTGGAAGGGGAACATTTTTAATTTGGGTGGAAAGTTAAACTCCTGTTCAGCTTCCTTGGCGCAGGTCTGCATTCTTGGAGAGCATTTCTAGTTCATTTCTCATGCTTTTTTTTGCATTCAATAATTGAAAGTAACTTTTACTCATTTTACTCGTTACATATTAAATGAAGTAATTTTGTACTTTTACTCGAGTACATTTTGAGATGGGTAATTTTATTTTTATTCTGAGTACAATTGAAGCAAAGTAAAGATACTTTTACTCAATTACAATTTTTCAGTACTCTTTCCACCTCTGTAATTGAGTAAAAGTATCTTTACTTTGCTTAAATTGTACTCAGAGTAAAAGTAAAATTATCCATCTCAAAATGTACTCGAGTAAAAGTACAAAATTACTTAATTTAAAATGTAATGAGTAAAATGAGTAAAAGTTACTTTAAATTATTTAATGCAAAAAAACGAGTCATAAATCAAATTCAGCAAGTTTTTGTAATCAATATTTGTTATTGAAATTACAGCTTTTAACTAGAAATGCACTCCAACAATGAAGACCTCCGCTAAGGAAACATTTTTTACATGAAGCTATTTTACACCCAGTTTTTTTTTAGATTTGTACACTAGAATGGTGAAGAATCTGCCATCTAGCGATGTGCGATGCGTTGCGTTGGTTCTGGCTCGCCAGGCTGCACTGGAGTTTAATTTTCCGCCCGAATTCAAAATTTCCACCATCCACCAATATTTTGTAATTAGTAATGTGGGGGACTCAAATGTAATGAGTAAAAAGTACTAAGGTAAAAATGTACATGAGTAAAAGTAAAAATAACACATTTCAAAAACGAATTACAAATTACTCATAAAAAGTAATTAATTACAGTAATTTGAGTAAATGTAATTCGTTACTTTCCACCACTGATCGTACACTCTGAAGAAAAACTTTTAAAAGGATTTTAGCAGCATTCTGTTACCCCACCTGACCATTGAAAGGATGCGGATTACCACTGCGCCTTCTGTTATCATTGGAACTTTGTGCCGACATTGCGGGAAAGCAAATCATGCTAATGTTACAAAAGTTAAGTTCAACTGTTCAACACTACATTTCACTGTAATGTGGATTGTCCTAATGTGGGCAACTGCCTAATGTGGGACTCCTAAGCTCCAGTGGCTCTGGCTCCTCCCTAAGCTAATGAATGTCAGTGAAACTATTGTGAAAGCAAACTATGGTAATGTGTCTATTAAGTTCAACACTACATTTAACTGTCCCACCTTAGGCAGCTGACTGTACCACATTAGGAAGCTGCAAAAATGGGTCCACATTAGGGCAATCCTCCCTACTTTTGTACACCTTAATTCGATCAGTGTCGTGAAACACCCATTCTTAGTGCAGTTTGTAGCGAGGGCGCTCTGCTAAAACCAAATGGAAACCCCACCATCTATCGAGAGAAGCAAGGGCATTTCTCAAGAATAGGTGAAAAAAAGGTATGAATGACTTTGGCCTGACGGCCATATATCGCTCGCCATAGTTTGCACGTCTGCATTAGACTGATGCCACAGCTTTTCAGCTAATTTGAAATCAGTAAGCGTGAATACACAAGCAGACTGGCGCAAACACCGTGCCAAGGCTGTTGCTATGGTGAGTTGGTGCGTCTCACACACGCAGACACACACACACACACTTGAAGTTGTATCAATCTTTCTGTTTATCTGAGAGTCGACGGCACTCAGGGCCAATATCCAACTTTCAGTGGAAGCAGCACTTAGGAATTCATAGTGAGTTCCTCGGAACCAAGACTGATGATGCTGGTCACCACCAACATACATTTCATTACTAGAGACGGATTTGGCGGGTACTTCCGCTAAGAGTTCTACCCTGAATATAACCTCCGGTGTGTTTTGACTTGTTTTTTTAACTTGTCTATTAAATGGGACAGCACACACCTATTGTGTTATTTAAAAAGGATGGTGGTAACTTGCGCTGTGCTATTCTATTTTGACAGCCTTACCAGTGAATAGAGCCATCCCATTGAGAAGAACATGTGACCTACGGAGTGAGTGGCTTCTGAATTTTCAAAAAGTCAGCTCCCTGTTTTTAGCGCGTAAACCCATCTATAGGAATGCCAGGTGCGTCTTTATCATTCATTTAATTACAACACTATTTTTATTCACGAATATCCAATTGTTGAAAATTGTAATTGTCGAAGTGTTTAAAAGTAAGAGGCCATTGTGACAATTGATAAAATCTTTAAAGGGGAAGGGACACCATTGTGTATGAAATTGTCATAAATGTGATTTTTGGCATATAAAAAAATAAAAAAGATTTTAGAAGGTCAGAATATCTCCCAACAATTTGTAATAGCCACAAAATCGATAAAAATAAATATTTGGTCAATAACATATACACAACAAAGACAGTAAACATGTCTTCTTGAGACATTTTAGGGGACTGCCGTCTTAAAGTAATCGCCACTGGTGTCGAACATCAAGTTCAACTGTTCACTGTTCACTGTTCAACACTACATTTCACTATACCACATGAGTGACTCCGACATTAGGAAGTTGCAAAAATGTCCAACAAACCACTCTATATATTAGAGCTGAAACAATTATTCAAAGTATTCGAGTACTTGAATCAAATCGAATACCCAAATATTTTTGTGTGAGTAATCGTCTTTTTTGGAGGGGCGGCGGTTTTAATAAAAAAGAAATTATAGATAAAATGCACTTTTTCAATGACGATTTTACAATCCTTGAATGTTTTAATATTTTAATAATTGTTAAATACCAAGCCTAACTTACGTCACTTAAGGTTCATAAATCCCACTGCCGAGCATTGAAATTAACATCTGTTGGCATTACCACCCCCTTCTGGCTCATTTACACTATACACATCCCTACCACCTCGGTGTGCAAAAAATAAGTAACAAGCCTGTTTTGGAGTAGAAGCACCGGTATTTCTATTAAAAATCTACTGAGTACAAATACAATACCTTAAGTATTTGTACTTCATTACTTGCCAATCTCTGCATACCATCTGCTCATCTGTTCTTCTGGACCAATAGGCTGGCTGCTTCTACTAGTAATTACAAAAACAATTTAAAAAATTGGACAGGTTTCACTGATTATTAAATCATGTGTTTGTGGGTCACAGATCCGCATAAGAGCATTTGGGTGTTGAATAGCGCACCACAAGTTACCACCATTCATTTTAAATAACACGGTAAGTGTGTGTTCCCACCGAATAGACATGTTGAAAAATAGTCCAAAACACATCGAAAGAAATGGCACGTTACGTTCCGAGTACAAATTTGACCGGAAGTACCCCCCAACTTGTCTATAAACTGTTATTATTACTAATTACGGCCAATGTAATCCAGAGTAATTACTTGGAAGTTGTCTGACACAAAGCAAGTTCGCAAAGCACATAGTGACGTTTCAATGTCATTTTCACACGGAATAAAAAATATATTTTGTTACTGTGCGAATGAAAGATCGAATCGATTGTCGATAATGGATTTTCAACATATCTCCTTAGAACACTACGCCCTCTAACGGCGGTCTAGATCAATACAAGGGACGTCAATACGTGTAAAAAATGTAGTGTTGCCATGGTCCGAGCTCTTATTTACTCTAACGACAGAATATATCCACTATCAATCCAATTAACACACAGTATAAGTGCCTGATACAAAAGGCCATACCATTGTCTGCAATATATCTAACATTTAATTGGATAAGTCAAATATCTGACGACATAATTGAGTTCACGCGGTTCTTTAGTAGTTTGTTTATGTTATAATTGGAGGGAATCCACTGGTACAAACTTGACATAGATTCACCGCACCACACTAACAATGTGTAACTAACGGTATTATTACTAACGGGATTTCTCAGAATCTGAATGAGATTTATTATGCGTATACGAGAAATGAACATATCATTTAAAGTGCATTGCTTGGAATTTGTGGGGTCGGGCACCAACATACGCCATGGTGAACACGGGTACTTCTAATGGTGAATAAAACAGGTGTACAGTAGAAGGCAATAAGACTCTTAATAGTACAATATGGTCACATGAACGGCGGATTACATTCTTATAAAGAAATACGCAAATTAACTCCTTCCACGTGGTCTCCTTACCTTAGCAGCCGGGGCGAGGCGCACAGGCAACCGGTCCGAACTCCGCGATTCCCCGGGACCCGACTGTTGAAAACCAGCCCCCAGAACGATCCGAGACCCGCGGGATGATGATTGTATAGCAGTCCTTTTTATTTCAGCTCGGCAGCAGTTCGGTCGCGGCGTAAATCCCACTCGTTCAATCAATGCGAGCTCGGCATCTGTTTCGCGCCTCCGGTGTGCACCACAGGGTTCTGCGGGAGAACGCGGCGGTGGAGGACGTCCTCCACGCGTAAAAGCGCGCGGGTCACTGATCTACTTGTGGAACGTGAGTGCGGGCACTAACACTTACACACAATCACACGCAGACACACACACACACCCACACGTACACACAGCCACATACACTCACACGCAGACACACACACACACACACGAACACACACACGCACAAAATGACCAACAGACATACACATCAACCAACACACACAAACATAGATGAAACTCACCACACGCTCACACACATGCACACTAACCAACACTCAAACACACAAACACACACACACGAACACACTTAACCAGCACACACAAAACACCAACCAACACACACACACACACACACACACACACACACACACACACACA
>OMKY01211457.1:0-10057 GCA_900302395.1 Bregmaceros cantori | reverse complement strand
CGGTCAACACCAGCGGACTTTACCCACAACTGCGCATCCCTCCTAAACCCACCGCCGCGCCCCTCACCCACGGGCGGCTCATCGAGGGACACATCGCGCGCCCCCCTTCCCGCGGATATATGCCTGCTCTCACCCCCTGCGCCGTCTCTACAACACATCGTCACCATCCCGTATGTATCGGGGGAATATATAAGGACTTCCACATATTCCGCGCCTCGGCTCAATGGACTACCGTTGCCACTGCCGGCGGACAATATTCCGCGCCTCGGCTCAATGGACTACCATTGGCACTGCCGGCGGACAGGATTCCTTTGATGTGTATTGACGTGTTTATAAAATTTCGGGGGAGCCATGTAGCGGTACGCATTTCTTGGGGAAATTTCATACCCACGTGGACACTGTGAGATTCTATCACCAGCCCATATTCGGACTGGTGTAACTGTCTTTGTGTCTCATTGTGATGTCATCGACACACCCCCTCCGCTGTCTGCCAGACACGAGGGCATTCAGTGTTCCATTCTCATTCTGTTTTGACTCTCTTTGAATAAAGAGGTTTTATGATAGAGGCTGTGTCCTTCCTTAACACACGTTGTTGTTGTTGTTGTTGTTGTTGTTGTTCTTATTTATATAATGTAAAAAGCATATCTACTCAATTTGTCAATGCTGTGGTGCTTTGCATTGTTGTTCGTATCTACTTCAAGGGCTTTACTTGAACTTACTTAATTTCTAAAGTTAACTTTATTTACCTCGCATTAGTATACAGTGTATTAGTATACAGTGTAAAATTGTTTACCAATTTTATTGAGTAGAGGCCTTCAGTTTTTAGAGTGCAACGATCAGTTGGTCTGGATTAAGCAGGCTCGAAAAAAGTGTAAAAAAAAAAAAAGTGTCAATCAAATGAAATGATCAAATCACAGAGCAGTAGTCATGACAAGTGGCATCGAGGCCCACATCTCGATTCGAACAAACCCCTCCTTAATGGGCCGCTGATTGAACTGGCTGAATTTGGGCAGCAATCTGATTTGTCTGCTTGGTTGGTCCAGACCCACCGGACCATCTAGTCGCTTGTGATACATGGTCGATTTTTTTTTGTTCTGGCTTGCCAGGCTAGGGACGAGCGGCAGTAAGAGCGACACTAATGGCCAGTGCATACCATTGCAACTGTCTGCAACTGCTGGCAACTGCAGTTGCAGGAAGTTGGATTGGTGCGCACTGCCTATGAGACAGAAGAAATGTATTTGTCAATACTTGTGGTGGTACTTGTGGTGGCTTGTACTTGGTAATACTTGCTACCAAGTTCGATCGTGAACTTGGAACCTGTGATCCTCTGTTGAAACCCTACACCTCAGCTTCACGGATGGTGGGTCTACCAGTGGGGCATCTTCTTCCCTTCACAGCGGAAGGCACCTCTCTCCTCCTCTGAGCCACCATTAACTTGCAAATAATAAACAAATTACAAGCCACATGCTACAGAATGACACAGTGAGTGTCTCTCTACTATTGCAAGTTTGGCTGCATATCTGATCAACACACATGTGCTCGTCTACAACAATCAGGATAGGTAGCCTGGTGAGCCAGAACCAAGGAATCATCCACGCATCGCACACCACCAGATGGTACATTGGGTCTGGGCAAATCAGGCAGACGTCGTCCGTATATGGGCTGACCAATCGAGTTATTTGAATCGAGACATGGGCAGAGTTTGGTATGGATAGCGCAAGATGTGGGCGGAGTTTGGTTGTCATGCTGCTTGTCTCACCTACCGCGCTGTGACTGGATATCACGATTTGGTTGATACTTTTTTTGACCCTGGTTTTACCAGACCCAATGATCATTTTAATCGCGTGCGATTGCATGCAATTTAAATACCTACCCGAAACGTGTGCAGGGAAGAAACCATACGCACATTCGCTGGATGTCCAACTAAAGGACACTTCAGGTCCCACAACTTTCTACAGAACCAAAGCCCTCATTTGATGCGCTTCCCTGCACATATCTGCAGGTTGCCCAAAGACAGACACTGCTGCACATTGAAGGCCCGTCCCTTGCTACGATAGGAGCACACCGACAAGAGACATTTTTTCACTTCTTAAACCTTCTTCTCATTTTATTTACCTGTATTATTTCAAGCCTCCATGGAGTAGATTTTGCGGGGAGATATGTGTAAAGGTGGGGCGGTAATGACATTTGTTGGTGCTCTTATCATGGCTTAAACTACCGTGGCTAGTCTAGTAAATATACAATCCTTCATTGTCTCTTTTATCCATTACTCATTACTCATGTTTAGGGAAGAATAAATAAAAACACTGAAATTGAGAAAACCCATAGGTCAGAGCGTGTATTTGTGGTAGAGAATTTGGATAGATACAGAGAATTAGGCCGCAAATAGTGTTCACCATGTGTGTGCGTGTTTCTGCCGCACATTAGGCATGTGAGTGGAGCAGATCGATTGGATTCACCACACAAACCTCATACCATTTTCAAATTTTCTATGTATTAGCTCTGTGATGATCCATTATCCCCGCCCCTCTCGCGCTCAGTGTGAATTGTTAAAAATACTTCATCGCTCACTCATCGATCGATAGCTTGTGTACTTATTCAGTTGTCTCTGGTGCTCAGCCCAACCCAACACTTTGCGATCACTTGCATCGCTCAGCTGACACCCCTCAGGCAGACATACGCAGCACACAGAAAAGTTTGAATGGCTAAATGTTTGAAACACGCTCTGAATTCACCACCGGACTAATAGTCCACTGCATGGCCAAAAACCTTAACCGCTTCGATTGTCTGTAAAAATGTGATGAAGACACTACGTACAAGCAAATCCACTTACACAGAGATCATGCCCCATTGTGACATCATTGCTAGATGCATATTTGTCATGTGATCATGTGATTCATGTCTTCCCGATCAATTTGCTTTCTGACAATAAACAACGCAGATCGGCGCCCTGTTGTCTTACTGCTAGAGTGTAGATTTATTCAACATACATACATACATACATACATACATACATACATACATACATACATACATACATACATACATACATACATACATACATACAGCACTTGTGAAGTTTGGGTGTTGCAGCGACCACATTTCTGGACTACACGCCAGCCTATCATCTACCTTCGGTCGTGATGAGGTGAGCCTTGTGAAATGTGTTGATTCTAAGGAGTACTATGTGGTGCAAAAAAAACAAATCCTTAGTGTTACCAAAACGAAAAGCACAAAACCTTCACCAGATGTTTTTAGTACAGAAAGGCCTCCTCACATTGACAGTGTTAAAAAGGAAATGAGAGCCCGCCTTAGCTGGCCACTTTCCTCTCATAGCAATAGGCAAGTTTGCGGGGTTAATTAAATTTTCGACATGTCTAATTAGCAGGAACGCACACCCACCGCGTTATTTAAAACGCATGACTTGCGGTGTGCTATTCCACACCCAAATGCTCTTATGTGTGGATCTGTGACCCACAAATGCATGATTTAATAATCAGTGCAACCCGTTCCATTTTTTCATTCTTTTTTCAGAATAACTAGTAGAAGCAGCCAGCCCATTGGTCCAAAAGAACATGTGACCACAGATTTTGACTGTATTTCATCAATATGTATACAAAATGTTGGACGAAGCGACGGGGGTGATGTGTAACTGGTCACAGACCAACATCTAGTGGTCGGATTTTGAACCGGTGTGTGTTTTCTGTGTTTTCTGTCCTCAGACCTTGGTCCAGTACCAGAGTTGACATAGGCAACAATAAGTCACCGGCTGTGACCAACAGAATGGTGGGACAAAATCACTCTGCCAATTGTTTTGCGAGTAAACCCGTCTATACGGTGCAAAAATCTTTGACAGACAACCAGTCTGTCAAATGTTTTCAGTTTCTAAGGTACGTGCCTTTTTCCCCTTTTCAGGATAAAGGGTTTTTTGAATAGTAACTTGTACCCACTTGGAAGCTATTTTCCAGTGTTTAGACCACCACATGAAAAAGACAATGCATGATGAAAATGTGTTTGCTCTCTCTATCTTAATTAATTTCCCTTTTCACTATCATCAATATGCAGCGCCGATGACAGAGCCGGCATCAGCAATTCACAAAAGAGTGTAAAAAATGTCCTTGACTCCAAAGCACACCGCTGAAGTAGGCATCTAAAATCATCATATCCAGAACAGAATACATGATAAAACTGATGAAAGCAACCAACCCCTCCATCTCTCCAACTATAGCAAACCAAGCATTTTGTCAAGAGGGGGAAATGTCTTCATTTTCTATTTTAGACATAAAAAACAAACATGTAATCAATTCCTCAGGTACCTATTTCCAGAGAGACAGCCCATGGTCATCAGCTCTCTGCTTTTCCCTTGAAATTATGGACATCTTGTCTATGTCCATGCACACCTTCATATCTTCTCAATGAATAGCCAATTGGATGGGAAATGGGTTGGTACGCTTCCATTTGTTGATGCATAGTCAAAATGAAAACAGAAACAGCCTCACATATTCACTTGGCTAGCTGCTTGCTAGCCAAACTGCTGTTTGGTAGCTTTCGATCATGCGTGGTAAGAATATAAATTATAGTAGTGATTATTATAAGAATGTTTCTTTGTACAGCACCTTTCAGCAACACAGTGTGCTTATTAAAACGCACACAAACACACAGATAGACATGCTACGCTATATATGGTCATTATAACTGTTCTGGAAAAGAAAAGGGAACATTCAAAATACACAAAACCGGTTAATAACCGGTTAATTCAGTTCTCTATATATTTTAGAATATTCTATGTCTAAGGAGAATATTTCCGGTTGTGCGTCCAATTCGCTGCCGCCAGGAGGTCTTATTTGCCCTGAAGTTTGAAAGTCCACCAAATATTTATGTATAAACTATATCTAAACTTAACATCGCACAATATAAGGAGCAATACAACATTTTTAAAATGGAAAAAGATGAAGCTAAGTTTAGGCATTCAATTGTAAAAAGGTATGCTGCATGTAACTTAAGAAAAAACTATATTTTTGCGTTCCGAACCGGCTCAGAACCGATACTTTGTTGGTGGAACGGTTCCGAGAACGAAAACGTTAAACATAGGCCTGCCTGAACCGTTCAGAATGGACATTTGAAAATGTATTTAGTTTTGAAGCCCTGTACAGAGGCAAAACACTTTAGCAGATTAGCAACAAAACTCATGTAAGGAACACATGTTGGGGTTTAAGAATTAAGAAGTAGGAAGATTCCCCATTCATTGCACACAATGTAAAGAATGCAACTTGAAAAGCTCACAATAAAGTTGACACTTCAGGACCCTGGACAGATCTTAATACTTGAAGCAGTTCCATACTGTTGTTCATCGAAATGCAGTAGAACAGAACACATCAGCAGAACACAGCAATATATAACTCAACAATTCTTCCTGGATAGGATACATACCAGGGCACCTTGATCCCAACATCCATCGCTGATTGCCGAAGGCCCGCTGTTGCATGGAGTGCGGTAAGGGAAGTCTTCAATTCAGTTGCGTTTGTTGCGTTGTGTGCCATAAAAGTGAAAATGATTTCTACTTTTCTCTGATTGGTTGAAGGTGTTCAGTGTGAACTACCTTAATCCGATTGATTGATCTCTTCGCCTAGCCTGGCAAGCCATAACTAACTAATCGTCCACACAATGCATGGGACCAGAACGAACATTGGGTCTGGTGTTGAGTGTATCAAAAAAAGGTGTGGCGTGTGGTTGAGGAGTATTTTTTTATTTTTTTTTATTAAAGTTATCCAATCACAGCACAGCAGGCGGAGAAAGTGATGGCGGCGCTTATTGATCGTGCAACGCACCGAACTCCGCCCATATCTCGTCTCGCAGAGAGAACCGACTCAAAGGGTGCTCTGACTGGCTGGTAGTCAAACACCTGATAATCTGATTTGTTGATTTGCTCGAGACCAGACCCAATGTTCGTTCTAGTCACGTGCATTGCGTGGACGATTAGTTGGTTCTGGCTTGCCATTGTGTAGCGTGGCTGTGGCTGCAGACATGTGTGCGACTGTCTGGTAACCAGGCTAGCGCTCTGATAACAGCTAATAGCAGCCTGTATGTCATCTGAATGGAGGTACAATGCAACCACAAATGAACCAATCAGCTTCAGGTCAGTAGATGTAAGCATGCTATCTGTTTCCGAGTTAACTGCGGAGCCATTAACCTAGGCCGTTAACAGGGCTTCATATTTCTAACCCTACTTTATTTTCCACAGAGGTTCTCCCCCGTCCACAGACACACATACACACACAGATGGCAGAGGCGGGCGGCCATAAGGTTCAGTTCATAGCAGGCTGTGATGTATCTCAAATAGACCATTGGCATATGGTAACACTCGGCCCGCTGTCCCCACCACCGCTTCCACGAAGTCTTTCAGCCTAGCCAACCAGCCTGGTTGGCCCACAAAATGTATGCGTGTCACAGACACAGCCACACACACACACAGTCACCTTGAATGCCCATGTTCCCTGCCACCCTATCGTTAAATGAACTCACTGAAATGTGAGCCGAACAGCACTTAGATGCAGGCGTCCTATAGTTCAAATGAGCCATTTAATGTATATGGCATTCTCAATGAATTCAGTCAATGCAGAAGGAACGCGTACATTCAACATTTTCCATTTTAGTAATTAAATAATGGTCCACTCAGTAATTGACCATTTTCCAAATGATCAATTCATTTTTTTACACCTCCTAATTTCACTTTTGTATTTCATGCCAAATTTGACCATATGTTCTTTCAAACATTAGAAAGGTTTACCATTGAAGACTGGCCATAAATAACGCATCACTTTTATTTACGTGGCTTCAACAAAACAACATTTCATTTGTTCAGTGCAAATGAACAAATTTAATCAAGTATAATTATTAACATTCCTAATTAACAGCATTTAGCATTATATTATGTAACAATTGCTGAAGCACTATCGCAGTGTCGGAAATGAGGCACTTGTGCCCTGTTTTAGTGTAGCAGGCGCTGTCCAGAGGTGTTGGTTAAAATTTAAAAATATAGTGCCCTATAGACACATTTCCGGTTTACTTCCTTAACTCCCCATCTATGCTTGCCACTTCCGGTGTCATTTATTTTACCGTGTTTTTGACTCTCGAGTCTTTTCTCTTTTTCAACAACTCTTTTTCTATTCAGTGGGAGTTATTTTAAAAGGATGGTAGTTACTTGCGCTGTGCTATTCCACACACAAATGCTCTCACCTTCTCTCTATGCCCCACAAACGCATGATTCAATAATCTGCGCAACCCGTTCCATTTACTCATTCAAATTGGAATTACCAGTGGAAGCAGCCATCCCATTCGTCCAGAATAACATGTAACCACATCGGTGAGCAACTTCAACTCGGATTTTGACTGTATTTCATCAATACTTATATTAAACGGTGAGCGAAGCAGGGGTGGATGATGTGCAAGTTGTCACAGAGGGAGCTCTAGTAAGCAGATTTTGAAATCGCATCGCAAATCCATCCACTTTCGTCCACTAGGATCACTTTACATAGGGAAATATACAGACACAGGAAGTGCCTTACACCCGGCCGGACAAATGCCAGCCCCCTGTATGCGCCATTTCAGACACAGCATATATCGTTGCAAAAAGGGGATGCAGTTTCATGTGACACCATTGGTCCCAACGTTGCTCTGTAAACTGGCACATTCAGGACAGACATAGCAGCTAAAGACCCAGTTAATGACCAGAAAGCCACCCGCACCCACACACACCTGGTACTTGACTCGTGTCTTTCCAAGGTATTGTCTGCCAAATCAATTCCCCACCAATGTCCATCTGTGTGCCGCCTCTCTATAGCTCTCTCTCCATCTCACTCTCCCTTTTCTCAGTCATTGGTAACATGCTTCAGGCCAAGGGAAGCTGCTGGCTTCCGTTCCAGCCCTCAATTTGTACTCAACACACCAAGACATAGAGAGAGAGGGATAGAGAGGGGGAGACAGAGAGAGAGACAGGGAGAGAGAGAAAGAGATCGAGAGAGACAGAAAGACAGACAGACAGTGATACACGCAGAGAGAGAGAGAGAGAGAGAGAGATACAAAGAGAGATAAAGAAAGAGATACAGAGAGATAGAGGGGGGAAGACAGGCAGAGAGAAAGACAGGGAGAGAGACAGACAGACGGGACAGACGGAGGGACAGATAACGAGAGAGAGAGGGAGAGAAGAAACACAGAGACAGGAGAGACAGGCAGACTGAGAAAATAAATAAAATAAATACATTAATAATAATAATAATAATAATAATAATAATAATAATAATAATAATTCAAAGACGACAATTGAAACTGAAAGAAATTAAATATGTTGATCGGGTTCAAGTTTCATTAAAAGTTCATTAAAAACTGGAAGTAACTTTATATAACCGATTAATTTATTTTAAAGATGTGGCAATGGAATTACATTACAAATTACAATTTGCAATGTAATTACTGTCAGTCACAAAATGATTACTTAAAAAGCAATCTTCTCAGCCCTGGTTTATTTAGATACATACATACATACATACATACTACAACTACAACTACAACTACACTACAACTACTACTAATAATAATAATAATCATCATCATAATAATCATAATAATCATAATAACAGATAGAGAGTGAATTGTAGTTGTTTGTTGAGTTACTTAAAAAACAAAAAAAAACAAATCCCTGGACAAGAAAACAAGAAATGACGCCACATTAACATAAAAACACTAGCATGCTAATTAGTGTCCAAGATGTAAACAGAAAATATTCAGGAGTATAAATGGCTATTGCGATAACCCCAAATACAAATGTTTCCCCTGGCCAATGGAGAGTACTGCTAATACTAATTTTGTGTACTTTTTAAATGTGGAGTCAATGTGTTCTTTTTTTAATTCTGTTTTTATATATGCTTTTTTTCTCTCAAAGCAAGCACTATTTTCTTATTTTATTGACAGTTAGTGTGAAAGGGGGATGAAGGAGCAGGGATAAGCGAACCTGCAGTATATATGACCATGAGGGAAAGAAATCTCACGTTGCTGTCTGTGCAGTGATCGAAGCCACAGCAACAAGACTATGTATGAGGCTGGCTGGGAGCAGCAGTCTTATTTTTACTTGAGTGCATTTTAGAGTAAGAAGCACATGTTTTTACTGACTACATTTGAGAATGCATCAATATTGTTACTCATTACTTTATTAAATGTATTACAATTGTTCGGGGTATCGGGAACAATCATAGTTTAGAATGACAGTACTAAGGTTAGCGATGTAAAAGACGCTACCTGCAGCACCAGTGTGAGCCATATGATCGTGGAGCTAATCAGCAACTGCTAAGCTTTTTCGGTGCTGTTGTGGCATTAAACTGAATCAAGGGCTAAGTACCATGTTCACTGTTTCCCATCTTATAGCTAGGCATGCTGCCTCGTGAACCAAGTGGTTGTGGTTCGTCAGCGGCAGCAGGTTTTAACGTTAAAAGTGATCTTTTCTAAAAGACTTGTTGCACGCGCAATTCTGTGACGTGTTTGTTATCAGCACGCGATTACAACTCATCTAACTGTAGACTCAATTGTGCATGTTAAAGTGCACCTTTAACATGCACTCATGCATCCATGTTGCATGTTCAGTGGTAGTTTAAATAACTACCACTAGGAATCATAACAGGTGCGACTAAACTAGAAAACGCAATGTATGAGACCATATGAATCCATACAGTGAATTGAACATTCTTAATAACATATGATCATTGTCAAGTTAAATGTTAGATTTTGCTGCTAAATGTAAAAGGATATTTGATTTGATGTTACAGAATATTTTCCAATTAAATATTTCCAAATTATCTCTGAATAATTCTTACAAAAAAAGAATCAGTTTCAACAAATTATTTCTGAAAGCATCCTGAATCAACAGCCTGAGTAATGATATATCTTTGAAACACATTCAATTATTTGTTGAGCTGATTTGATTTGACAATTCAGTCCCTGGTGGTTTTGGATCAAAACTAAAATGCCAATCAAGATCAATTTGCTGAGATTTCATGTACCAATCATT
>OMKY01211455.1:0-14614 GCA_900302395.1 Bregmaceros cantori | reverse complement strand
GTGTGTGTGTGTGTGTGTATGTTGATGTGTGTGTGTGTGTGTGTGTGTGTGTGTGTGTGTTTGTGTGTGTGTGTGTGTGTGTGTGGTGCTGTGTGTGTGTGTGTGTGTGTGTTTTGTTGTGTGTGTGTGTGTGTGTGTGTGTGTGTGTATTGATGTGTGTGTCTGTGTATGTGTGTGTATTGGTGTGTGTGTATTGGTGTATCTGTGTGTATTGGTGTGTGTGTGTGTATTGGTGTGTGTGTGTGTGTGTGTGTGTGTGTGTGTGTGTGTGTGTGTGTGTGTCTGTATTGATGTGTGTGTCTGTGTATGTGTGTGTATTGGTGTGTGTGTGTGTGTGTATTGGTGTGTGTGTGTGTGTGTGTGTGTGTGTGTGTGTGTGTGTGTGTGTGTGTGTGTGTGTTGGTGTGTGTGTGTGTATTGGTGTGTGTGTGTGTATTGGTGTGTGTGAGTGTATTGGTGTATGTGTGTGTATTGGTGTGTGTGTGTATTGGTGTGTGTGTGTGTGTGTGTGTGTGTGTGTGTGTGTGTGTGTGTGTGTGTGTGTGTGTGTGTGTGTGTGTGTGTGTGAGTGCCTGTGTGTGTGTGTGTGTGTGTGTGTGTTTGTGTGTGTGCGTGTGTGTGTGTGTATTTGTATGTGTGTGACTGAAGTGTGCACGATGCATACCCAGGATGCTCGAACACTCCCTGTGACGCAAGTCCATCACTCACGCTGTCCAGTCACAGCGGCTGCAAACTAACCAGTCGTTGTCTGTCCACTGCGGCCGCGGAGACTGCGGTGGCGACAATAGTTTAGATTGGGATGTGCGCACGGGGCCGCCGCGGCGGAAATGGTCAGCATCGGAAAGCACGGGTCATGCTTTGCTCGACAGTAGTGTCCGTTTTTTTTCGGTGTCATATGAAGTTTCTCGCGGATAGACTTATTATAAGGGGAGATTTGCAAGCTGTGGGAAGGAGTATTTCAATAGTCAGTATAGACAAGTTTTCTACCCGTCACCATGCTGGCTTGGGATGAAACAAGTTCAGATTCAGAAATATGTTTATTGGATATATCTTAATAATTGTGTGTGTGTGTGTGTGTTCATTCAATACCGGCTGTTATTACTCTGCAGCAACATTCATAAAAAATAATAATAATACAAAAGATAAATAATATGTTACTGTTATGCTGCCAAGGCATGAACACTATGATTGTGACTACATAAACCATAGAGCTGGTAGTATCAGGTCCAAAGCAAGAGGCATGTTTGCAGGTAGCCCATTCCCGGTAAAAACATTATAAAAAGCCCACAATCAAACGAAGCAGCGTTAAAATGCTGTGTGATTCAACTTTGAACAATTGGTGAGAGGTTTCCTGAGGATCGGCCAACCCATCTGTCTTCCTGTCCACAGAGGGCGGAACTGTCCTTTTAACGAGTCTGCATCCAACTCCATTCCAAATCCATGTGAATTAAATAATCACCAGAAACTTTAGTAGCCTGGCGAGCCAGAACCAACGCACCGTCCTCGTATCGCACATCGCTAGACGTTGCATAGTGTAAGATCGTAGTGTTGTGCGATGCATGGGCGATGCGTTGGTTCTGGCTCACCAAGCTAATAGAGGGCCCTAGCGCAATTGCGATTGACGTAATTGTGCCACCCTTAACATTGTGACGCCATACTTACTGGTGCCGCTTTTCACTCCCGGTTGTAACTATGTTGCTCGGCGCAGGTGCGAGAGACGCGGCCATGCGTGAAGTCACTACGGAGAACGGGGATCGTTCGCCCGTTAATAATAATGAAGTATGACTATTATGTTACTAGGCTACAGAAATGCACCAAAATTGTAATCACTTCTTTCGTCATTTCCAACAACAACTGCAAATTTTCATCCAGATCCGTGCTCAATCTTTTCAGTTATCCCGGCGCAGGTAATAATAATAATACTGAACTGCAATTTTCATGGCAGATTTTTGATGGTTGATATTAATATGTGAAGATAATCCAATCCTTGTTATATGGTTTACAAAGAAAAGTAAGCGATATGAAAGGTCCATTTCGATTGGTCACTTCTTTGGACAATCTACTGGTCACATGACTGCCACCACACTTCACATATCAACTGTTGCCACCTGGAAGTTGCGTCTCCATGAACAAATTGATTCATCCAGCAAAAGCGACACACTTCCCGGCTAGAGCCAGAGAGAGATCAGGAAACTGAGACAAAAGCCCAGTCCTCTGCCCGCGTCCGTCAGGGCTGTTGTGGTACACCAGGGTAACTGCACGGGCCGACGCATGTCTGAATCAACGCCCAAAAGTGTCGGAAAGAGGCGCTCCCAGCTATTATCAGACCGACCGGCAGCACTGGAATTTTATTTTCAATAACTAGAAAGTGGCAGGAGAAGGCTTCAGTCTTTAAGAGCAGGTCAGTTGTATTGCACTGGCAACTATTTGCATGCCCCTGTGCAGATGTGGGCAGAGTAGCCATAAAGCTTACTTATGTAAAAGTGCTGTTACTCAGCAAAATATTACTCAAGTAAAAGTATAAAGTAGTCATCCAAATAGTTACTCAAGTAAAAGTAAAAAAGTACTCCAAAAAGTTACTTAAGTAGCGAAAGTACTGAGTAACTTTCCGTAAAAAAAAAATGGAGCTAATTCTCTTTTCAAAATGTAGAGAGAGAGAGAGAGAGAGAGAGAGAGAGAGAGAGAGAGAGAGAGAGAGAGAGAGAAATGACGTCAGCATATGTGCCAACAGTTCCCAACGGGTGTCACTAAAGTTAAAGTAACAAGTACTTTTTACTGACATCTCAGTAAAAGTATTTTTTTTCACCTCAAATGTACTCGAGTAAAAGTAGTAACTTGTGAAAAATGTACTCCAAAAGTTAAAAAGTACACACAAAGAATTGTACCAGAGTAAATGTACTGCGTTACTGCCCATCTCTGCCCCTGTGTTCTATTCTACCTTCCATGTACTTTTTTCCTATTATTTTACTGAGAAAAAAAAAATCCTAGTCCTGTGAACGTATGTCATTGTCAATGAAGCTGCTAGTGCAAAAAAATAAAAAATAAAAAAATAAAAAAAAACAACCAACCAGGCGCAGACGGAGAGCGTAGCAACACTTGAACCACGTCAGGCGCAATTACACCAGTGTTTGGGGTCATTTCCCCGAGCTTTATAAAAATTACAAACTCAATAAAAATGACTGACAAATAACACTTTTGAAATGATACACCCGGAGAATATTGGTTGTGCATTAACATCAATCAAATAAAGGTCTTGCAATCAAAAAATAAATAAATAAATAAATCAGATCTGTACACTCCAACTCCTGGCCCTCACCGCAGTAACCACTAGCTGATTGCAACCGGAGAGCCAGCAACCACACTCGCTGTAAGAGTGTTTTATTTAAGATTTCCCCCGGGGTATCCAGCAAATGCGACAAGCATCTCGACCAAAGCCTGAGAGGGATCGAGAGACCAGCGTCGCTAAAGAGTCCCAAAGGGGATAGAAATTGACGAGGCCGCCAGAGAATGCAATCGACAGAGAAACATAGAGTTGATCTTCAAAAACCCGGAACCGAAGCTACAAATCACGGTGGAAATAAAAAATTTGAATGTGATCTTTAAAGATGGGGTGACATGAAAAATCAGGTTTATTTGTTTATAACAGGCTTGGGAAATCATAGTAGACCATTTAAAACTCTAGTGTTTTTGCGGTTGCTTCAGAATATTTGCCTAAAGTGGGCATTTTGAGGTCCTCCCAGATTTTGGTTTGTTTGAAATTGTGGAATTTGTGATGTAGTCTTTCTATTGCAGGAAATATTTCGTTGACGTCACGTATACACATTATCGCCTCCTAAAGTACACAGATTTGTGTTTGTGTGTAACTATTACACGACAAAATATCACAAATTTGACAATTTGATTCACACAGGATGTCACCCCAACTTTAAAACAAAATCGTACTCCCCTAGCTGACAATCTACTGCTATATACTCTAGATGAGTTCAGTGGGTAGTTCCGCTTCAAGTTCTACTCTGAATGTCACTTCCAGTGCCATTTATTTTGCTGTTTCTTCGACCATTTTTCAACATGTCTATTCGGTGGGAGCACACACCTACCAAGAGTTGGATTTTAACTGTATTTCATCAATACTTATGCAAAGCGGTGAGCGAAGCGGGGTGGACGATGAGTAATTTGTCACAGAGTGAGCTGTAGTAATCCGATTTTGAAACGTTATGTTTTGTATGACAAATTCAGCGACTTCCGCCCACTACGATGATACACAGGGAAGTATACAGACAGACACAGAAAGTGTGTTTCAGCCGGCGGGACAAAATGCCAGCCCCCTGTATTTCGTGAGTAAACCCGTCTAAATAGGCTGCAATTGCACCTACGGTGTCACCAATGGGGCATGCTGGGAAGTTGGTGCCGTTTGATGTCTTGTGCACAGTGACCCCTAGTGTCCACATTGTTCACGCATGCGTAGTTCTCGCCCTGTTTTGCCAACACATTCATAGTGCATATGTTTTGGGCAGCACGGTGGCGCAGTGGTTAACATTGCTGCCTCACAGCTAGAAGGTCCTGGGTTTGAATCCCAGCCCGGACAGGTCCTTTCTGTGTGGAGTTTACATGTTCTCCCTGTGTCTGCGTGGGTTTCCTCCGGGCACTCCGGTTTCCCCCACAACCACCAAAAACATGTTCTAGTTAACCTGCTCCATTCAGTGCCCCTGGCCAAGGTACTGGCTCAGAATCTGGAGTTGGCCCCCGGGCGCTGCGCACGCGGCTGCCCACGCGGCTGCCCACCGCTCCTCAGGGATGGGTTAAAAGCGAAGGATGAATTTCACTGTACATGTATGTATGTGTGACTAAATAAAGTACATTGATCACTAGACACATAATTTATGCAATTTTTCAATCTGAAACAACAATGCAAATCATAGTAGTATGTGCATTACATTGTGAATTTAATGTAACCTAACTAAATGTATTAAAGTGTATTCATAATGTTCAATAAAATCAATGAGTGACATCATATTTTACTGTGTTACCTAAGTTCGCCAGCTTCTCTGGCTAACTTCCTGGAATAGATGTCCATTTTGGATTGCGACGCAATATGTTGCAGATTTTGTCAGCGGACGTGTTCCAAACTAGCATTGCTAGTTTCCGATTACAGCCCCACTATGAGATGCCCATCCATGGCAATGTAAACAGTGATAGACTAGGTAAGTATACAACACCGATCCTCATCCGACTGTCCTCTCCATTACCTGCACCCTCTCGGTGTATTGCCGCTCGTGCATTGTGATTATATTACTAAGCCAGTGTTGGAACAATCATTAGCCGTTGTAATACTTCTTTAACTGTTGCAATCCATTTGGTAAACATTACAGCATTCAGGATGAAAAAAAAACGATGTTCATAAATAATTTTAAAAAGCAAAAAACAGAATAGATTTATGTCTGGAGTAGATAGTTGATCTCCATACTGATTGTCTTTGTTTTTCTCTGTTGCAATAGGGACTTAGCCATTGAGAAATATTCTGTTGGCAAGCCAAAGCTGCTCTTAAATGGGAACAATGGCTATCATATTACACCAAAAATGATAACACAATTCAAGGTAAAGTTGGAGTTGACTTGAGTTTTGAGTGTTCAAAACATGTTCCACTTCATTCTGGGGCGTTGTCCGTGTTCACTTGCCTATCTTTATACAAGAGTGACAATGGGCCTGTCCTAGGGAGCAAAATCCTTTAAATTGAGTGTCCAGTTGTATCAACATAATAGTAGGCACCAGTTTACAGTAACGGTCCTTATTCTTGACCTTAAAGCATTTATAACAGTTTTAAATATTGAATATATATTGTATAGATATTGTTATAACGCTTTTATAACGCTTAGTATATATTGAACTAATTATGAACAAAACTACATTTTGTAAAAAATGTACAAACATGTGTCAAATGTGTTCATTTGTTCATAATGAGTTTGATATTTACTAAGTGTTATAAATGCTCCATGAGCGTTATGAACAAAACATGAAGAAATGTTTGTAAATGTTTAATAAAACCTACCGTTTTGTTTATAATTAGTTCAATATATACTAAGTGTTATAAATGCTTCATAACGATATTCAAGCAATATAACATTTACAAACAATTTATACGATATAAAACATTTACAAATATTTAATGTTTTGTTCATAATTTGTTCAATATTTAAGTGTTATTCATGCTTTATGAGCATGAATAAGGGACTGTCATTCTAAAGTAGTACCCAATATTATGAAACCATGTTTCAAATAATATGAGCTACCATTAATTCTTGTTTTTATACAAGAACACATGGGAAAAAGAGTTCACCAAAATAAGTTTGGGGGCTAAAAGACACCATTCTCCATGTCCTTGAGGAGGGTGAAACAAGTCTTAGATATCCCCTGCATCAGCCTAGGTGTAACTTGCCAAGCGGTGCCAGGCAGTGGAACACATTTCTGATTTTACAGCAGTGATGCACCAACCCTGAAATACTCTTTTGCTCGAACAAATTGTCAACTGAAGCATACCCACGCTATCGTGTTTGAACGGGAGACATTTTAAATGGCGCTACACTTGGGGGGAAGGTGAACATGTCTGACCTTTCCCCAGCCAAAAAAAAGATGACGTATTTGACAGTGCTTCACGGTTCATTCTGCACCTCCACGCTTTCTAAATGTAAAGTGTGCACGACTTATAACAACTCGGCCTACGCAGTACATCTTGATGTGTAGCCCCGAAAACAAAGCTAAGAATTCTGGAGCAAATCCATCTACCAGGTCAGAAGTTATGAGCCAAACAGAAATTGTAGCCATTTTGAATTCTAATCAGTTGATGAACCTTACATCAAGGGATGAAGAAGTTCACATGAAATCTTGGATTTTTCTCGACATATTTTGACTGACGCTGCGCTCTTTACCAGGAAATGCTGCCCAATGGAATCTCTTTCTCTCTGCCATCTCTTTCTCGATATTATTTAACCCTTTGAGCAGCAACTATTTCCAACTGAAGCAACCATTATTCGGTATATATCAAACGTATAATATAAAGAAGATAATCTCTATGTTCTATGAAATCCTGATTTGTCAGATAGTTTGTCTCATAAACTGCAACTTGAAACCAACATGTTGTCTTCTCAGCCATTTCCCATTCTGTCAAACACTGACATATTTATTATGCATCATTTAAAATATCTCTAGAAGATTTTTTCAAGATGACATTTTTGATCAAAAACAGAAAAATAACCCAATATACTACGCCATTTCATTTTGAAACTAGGCTTATGCAGCTGTTCTGATGACTGAAGATGTAGCCCCGAAAACAAAGCTAAAAAATGTATAAAAATGTGGGGCAAATCTCGAATCCACCACCTTGAAGGTTTCTGCCGCCAAAATGAACCTTTCCAAGAGCATGAACACACTGAATTTGGGACAAATCCATCCATTCAATAGTTGTCGCGTTAACACAAAGGATCTGCCACGGTCAGGGCGTGGCAGTGGCGGCGAATCCAAAACTATTACATCCCAGATGCTCTGTGTTTCGCAAATACAATTATACAGTTCTTCAATCACCAGGTTCAGGAAAGAAACTGGTTAGCATCCATTCCCATAGAACCTGCTCATTGGTTTCATGACTCGAATATCAGTGCTCTACAATTATTAGCATACACCCACAGCAGTGGTGGAAAGTAACGAATTACATTTACTCACATTACTGTAATTAATTTCTTTTTATGAATAAAAAGTTTAAAAAATAACAAAATAAAAAATAAATGTCAATGTGCTGCAGCAATGCCCATGCCTAGCCCCACACCGGCCATCCATCAATTTCCCTCCGACCCAATACGTTCCCGCGTGGGCGAGTGCATTGTTCACACAGCACAATCAGACCCAGATCGGCAGCTTTGTGCTTCCCATTCTGTCTCCCGTGCTGCGTATTCCCTCTACCGTGTGTTTTATTGTTTACCTACGATTTCCAATGACGTGCTCCGTCAAAGGTCATCAACTAGTGCGCCGCAGTGGCTCAGTCTGTTGGGATGGTGCACCACAAAGCATATACGCGTGGATCACTGTGGGTTCGCCTCCCCTCGCCGACACGCTTTGCCGCGTGCCTCCTCTCCATTCTCTGGTAATCCTGAATAAAAATGCAAATGGTCTGAATGTGCCAAAAAAATAAGAAAGAAATGAACTACAGGAGGACAAACAATGGAATACCTCTTAAATGTCACGTTGTCGTTTCATTTTTCAGCTGCAGTGCTATGAATATTCATTTCCTACAATATACCTGGCTAGCAGTTTAGAATGTCAAGCGTTAATAACTATAGAAGATTTGCACTGTAAGTGTAAAGGCACTTTGTACAACGTCAACAGAATGCCTTCATACCACAGATGCAGTCTGTAGCATCAGTGGCAGTATGGCGGAAGCATATGTACATGAACTAGTGTTGCACCGATACCGGTATCGGACGTACTAGGTATCGGCACCTCTTTTGTGGCATCGGTATCGACCAGTACCTACGCCCAGTATCGGACCGATACCATTTTTCCAACTCCGTATGGCGGAAACTGCCCGAATCTTGTCTAAATCTAGAATATGTAAATGAAATGTTTTTGTGAAAAAATGTAAGTAAAGTAAGTAAAACCCGCTTCCCGCTGTGTCTCTTCTCATCTGCTTAGATAAAATGGCCTGATAAAAAATTACCTTTTTCTCAAAAAGTGGTTAAGTGGAGTAAGGGGGTTTTGCATCTGAACTCTTCAGTTACTACCCCAACACCACCCAAACAATAAAATATTAAAATAATGAAATAATTCTTAATGTGCTTTTTATAATTTTCCTCCACTACTATTAATCATAGACTGCATGTAAAAATTACCGCAATAACACTAGTAACTTCTTCCCAACCCTTGGGAAGAAGTTACTACCAACTTTTTACAAACAGTGGTATCGGTATCGGTTGATAACGGTATTGGCCGATACTGCACAGCCAGGTATCGGGTATCGGCACCAAAAAATGGTATCGGTGTAACACTAATATGAACCCTCACCACTCATGGTGTTATGAAATAATGGCGTTTAGGTTGGGCTTATTTTAGTTGGTCTTTGCTTTTGGAAATTGTGTTCATTTGTTACATTACTAGGAATTATTACGTCAATTCTTGTTCTCAAAATGTAATATTTTGGGGATTTTATATTTAAATTGTGTCTCTCAACCTGAAAATAATATTGACTGGTAGAAGATTAGCCTGGTGAGCCAGAACCAGCAAATTGTCCACAGATTGCATGCGATTAGAACGATCATTGGGTCTGGTAAAAACAGGGTCAAAAAAACGAATTGTAGGTGGGAAAAGCGGCGTGGAAGCGTGACAACCAGACTCCGCCCACATCTCGTGTCGCCCATACCAAACTCCGCCCACTTCTTGATTTTATTAAATCGATTGGTCAGCCCTTATATGGGCGACGCCTGTCTGATTTGCCCAGACCCAGTGTACCATACAGCGGCGTGCAATACGTGGACGATTCGTTGGTTCTGGCTTGCCAGGCTATAGTAGAAGACGGCTGTTTCTGTACATTTGTAATACATACAATACAATTCCCCCCACGGTGGTTAGTCCATTTTGCACAAAACCTACATTTCCTTGAATTTTAAAAAGTTAAACGTTACCAATGATACTAAAACACCCACCACATGTCGGGCGGTGTGTTCCAACCATAGACTGTATATAAAAATGGACACCGCATTCGTTTTGATGTCCGTGCCTCCTTCCGGATTGGTATGGGCCTCAGGCCAGTGGAGTCTCAGAAAACCCGAGCCCTATGGGAATATACAATACAACTATTCCAATCTTAGCAGCCTGTTTTAAGCTATTTAAATATCTTTCCTAATTTATTTTTTTATGTATATTGTCGGGATAATTATCGTAATAATTGTGTGAAGGGGGGGTCATAATTTCACAAACACGTCAGATTTGGCGTTAATATTTTTTCTTTCAGCTCCCATAGGATCCCATTCATTCTGACTCTGTCGTGGGCGCCCCTAGCGGACAGTACCACTGGAAGAAGTCGCGCTTGGGGTGTCTCTCTCTCTCTCATATACCCTCATATACAGTATAGCTCTCTCTATCTCTCCTTGTCCCGGATATATGGGTACTTTCAACAATGACAGCGCGCAGTCGGCGGCACAACCCAAGCTCGTTCACAGCAATGGGATGACGTCATGCACGCTGCATAATACAGTCTATGGTTCCAACAATTCACCAACCCATCTGATCCTCATGAGGCCGTCCTTTCAGCCATGTTGGTGACATGTTCATTCACAGTTCACAAGCAGAAACAAAACGATTGTTATGTAATCAAACCTGTTCTGTACTCAGGGTTGGGTAGTTTTACGCATTACATGTAATCAGATTACAGTAATCTCATCACAAAAATAGTAACTGCAGTCGCTTACAATTAAATTTAAAAATATGTAATCTAGCTTGGTTACATTTGGCTCGAATCGAAGATTACATCCATTTCCACTCTTGTTCCAAGGCCGCTGTTGTTACTTGTAAATGTGCATGCAACAGACTCCCTTTCATAAGAGACCACACCCGCCGTCATGTGACACAACATATCCAGAGTCTTTTGAATGCATGCAATTCTCGGCTTGACGTTTTGGCGTTGAATTTAAAAATGATCTAAAATGGAGTATTGGTATTATGTTACTGATTACGATCTTCAAAGAGTTACTTGTAATTGTAAGGGATTACTGTTCAAAATGTAACCTTCCCAACCCTCCCTTTACTGCTATATCTCTAAATAACTGTTCCATGGCCCCCATCACTGGTCTATTACTCACTCACAAGGCATAATTATTTGATAATACGGGCCCTCCTAATTTTCTATTTCTGTCAGTCACTGGTTCTTCCTATAGACGAGTTCGGGGGGTACTTCCGGTCTCTGAACGTCACTTCCGGTGTCATTCACTTGCCGTGTATTTGGCTATGTTTTCAACATGTCTATTCGGTGGGAGCACACACCTACAGGGTTATTTAAAAATTGTGGTGGTAACTTGCGGTGTGCTATTCCTCACCCAAATGTTATCGTGCGGATCTGTGACCCACAAACGCATGATTAGTAATCAGTTCCATTGTCTAGTAGAAGCAGCCAGCCTATTGGTCCAGAAGAACATGTGACCACTCGGTGAGTAACTAAGTCGGATTTTGACTGTATTTCATCAATATTTGTGTAAAAATGATGAACGATGCAAGGGAGGTGATGTGTGTGATGGGTCACAGCCCGACATCTAGTGGTCGGATTTTGAACTGGTGAGCATTTTGTGTGTTTTTTGTGAGCCACTGCGATCCACTACGACGAGATTAAATAGAAATCATAAAGACACCCGAAGTGTGTTTCACCCGGTGGGACAAAATGCCAGCCCCCTGTATTTCGCGGGTAAACTCGCTAAAGCACTTCCCTGTTGTCTTGTCGAATGTCTGTGGGGAAACCCCAGGGGCTCCATGTTTATGTTTACAGTACATTTCGCAGACAACAAAACATGCTTGGTGGTTGGAGCGCATCCTGCTGTCAAGCAAGGGGGCGATGTGCTGTAACAATGAGATCCCATTGTTATTCCGACTCTATTTATTCCGACATTCGAAATAGTGGGTACATGTCACTGTCCATAAACAATAGAAGTCTATGGCACTGGTGTGGAAAGGCCGGTTTATAAGGACCAGCGTCACAGGGGGGTGACCGAGGGAGGGAGACACACGCTATATCTCAAATGGCACACTCGTACACTTTTACGCACTATTTTTAGTGCGTAGGGTGCTGTCCAGTGTTGTTGCTTACGTTCCAGTGCCCAGTGCCTGGAAAATGCTGGAAACCCAGTGCGGCCGACACTTGCCGCACTAAATAGCCACCATGTTGCCTATGTAGTGGAAATGGAATGGCGTTGACATCGTGTATGAGTGCACACGCACGTCATATCCGCTAACATTTTGTAGTTCTGTTTGTAGTCCTACCTAGTGGCGGCAGGCAAACTTTGTTGCACAATGTGTCAAAGCGGCAAAACGTGAAACTGAGGTGTTTCAGTTGAGATCGTGCTGAGAGAGATGGGAAGAGAGAGAGATGGGAAGATATAGACAGAGAGAGCGAGAGAGAGATGGGAAGAGAGAGAGCGTTGGGACGATATAGACACAGAGAGAGCAAGAGAGAGAGATGGGAAGAGAGAGAGATGGGGAGAGAGAGAGAGAGAGAGAGAGAGATGGGGAGAGAGCGAGAGAGAGAGAGAGAGATGGGGAGAGAGCGAGAGAGGAAGAGAGCGAGCAAAGGGGAGAGAAGGCGAGAGAGATAAGATAGGATACAGTGAAAAAGAGAGAGAATGAGAGAGATAGGCAGGTAGAGAGTTGAGATGGGGAAAGGGACGAGAGAGGGAGCTATAGAGAATGGCCGAATCAAGTGAGAATGAAGGGAAGCTGTGCGCTAGGGACACTATCCACGGTGCTGAACAGACAGGGGAGACGCTGGTCGGCATAAAGCGGTAAACTTGCTAGGCTGATGCCGATGAGTAGCATGTGCTGTCCGTTCGGTCGCAGGACAGAATAGCAGGTCAACTTCACCCGGACCACACCGGTCCGGCAGAGCACGAGCCACAGGCGTGAGGCCGCGTATGACGAAATGGGAAGTGTTGTCGTGTGGAGCATGAAGGTGTCATTGCCGCTGTCCGCGGGACGTCTGAGCCTCGGGCTGGCACGCGGCGCCCGAGGCGTCTTCGTGCAGCTCGTCTGAGAGGAAGCGTGGGAAGGTTTGTGCTCGTGGCATCCGTGTCGTTGATGCTGTTGGGAAGTGACGAACACAGTGAGTGTGGCATTCTGGCAAGACTTGAATTTTATTTAATTTATGTATGTGTTCATTTCAGGAGTGACAGCGCCCATTGATTGACAAAAGCATGTAAATAAGACAGAGGCTGTGTCCGAAATTGCTATCTATTCCCCACTCCCTGCCCCCCATATAGTTCACTCCCCTATAGTGCACTCAATGGCAACGGCCGAAATTTAGGACACTAGAGTCGGCACCGTCAAAATTATTATAAAATATAATTGTAAAAAATATAATTATAAAATTCAACAATCATCAGAATAAGTCAGAAGTACTTACATTTATTTACTTACACAACTGTTTGTTTTTTAGTTCAGGTCATTTTTAAAATGCCTCGCAATGCATTATGGGTCATATTGCTTCGTGTAGGGTACATTCGATGCTCACTACTTTTTGCGGTGCATTGTGGGATGCTTTCAGTGCACTATATAGGGTACATGGAGAATTCAGACAAAATGGTGTGCGCCCCATATAGTGCACTATATGGGGGATAGGGAGCGATTTCGGACACAGCCAGAGTTCATCTGTAGTCCCTGTGCAGGTCAAAAAGTTGAGAACAATAAAACCATTCATACAAAACATATAAGTGATAGTAGTGAATAGTGACAATAGTGACAATTTAAAAGGTGCAGGAGATCAATTGTGTGAGGAGATCAATTGTGTGACTGAAATGAAAGAGAGCCATTTCTTAAGATTGTTTTTGAAGTTTGAATAAGTGCCTCTCTTATTTGAGCAGGGAGACTGTTCCATTGGTGGGGGGCTCTTGTCTCTTTTTTGCTTTCGCACACACACACACACACACACAGCATGCTTGTGAGAATGCACTGCAGCACATTCCAATGACAACATGAAGCACCAAGCAATGCTGACGACGACAATCAGATTAAAACAAGAACATTCATCATAGAGTAATTTCTCGCCTTGCTTCTAACTAAACTTCTTCATTTGTCTCCCCTGTTTTCTAAATAGTGTGGCACCAACAAGACACCTTTTACAGGGAATACTGCACATCAGCCCATCGTCGTGTGCAGAGATGTGTGCAAGTAAGGAAGTATGGTGGATTGTCCTAATGTGGGCCACTGCCTAATGGGGGACAACTAATTTGGCTCTGGCTCCTCCCTAAACTAATGAATGTCAGTGAAACTATGGTGAAATCAAACTATGGTAAGGTGTCTAACATTAAGTTCAACTGTTCAACACTACATTTCACTGTCCCACCTTAGGCAACTGACTGTTCCACATTAGGAAGCCGGAAAAAGAGGCCCACATTAGGGCAATCACCCGACTTAAGTACTGTACATAAGTACATTTTTAAAGTAACTCATACTTTTAAAGAGAGAGAGAGAGATGTTCACACTTTATTATTTTTTTCGTTTTATATTTAGTCATTTTTATTAATTTAGAAATAGGCCACTATAATTATTGGGCTCAATTTCTAATGTCATTGTCTTGGCTCGACTAATACAATTGCATCTTAATACATTTATAATCATAAACTGTATATAAAGTAGACGCAGCGTGCATGATGTCATCCATAGACTGTATATAAAGTAGACGCAGCGTGCATGACGTCATCCATAGACTGTATATAAAGTAGACGCAGCGTGCATGACGTCATCCATAGACTGTATATAAAGTAGACGCAGCGTGCATGACGTCATCCATAGACTGTATATAAAGTAGACGCAGCGTGCATGACGTCATCCATAGACTGTATATAAAGTAGACACAGCGTGCATGACGTCATCC
>OMKY01211449.1:0-17585 GCA_900302395.1 Bregmaceros cantori | reverse complement strand
CACAATGCAGCGGGACGAGCAGGATGCACACACACACACACACACATATATATATATATATATATATATATATATATATATATATATATATATATATATGCATTGCGACATGTATTAAAAATGACCTAAACTAAAAAAAATGCCGTGGCGGGAGTAAATACATTTCCTTCTGGGATAATAACAGTATATCTCATCATCATCACATCTCCTCATCTCATGTCTTTATTACCTTGCAGTGATCAAAGCGCACTGTCAACTGCCTATCTGTGGATGTAGCAGGGGCGTCAGGGCTGACCATAGGGGGCGCCACGGTGGGCTCAGCCTGGTCCCAGAAGTTGTACTGGCAGAAGACGAAGCTGGAGAGGTTGACGGGCAGTCCGGTGGCTTCCGTGATGCGCAGCTGCAGTTGTAAAACATGGACAGGAAAATAAACAAAAATATATATTGCTAGTCCCTCTCATATCTGTATTTAAAAGAGAAATACAGGTAGAGATACCAGTTAATTAATATTAAAAACATTTTTTAAAAATGGGTTGCAATTGTAGGCGACGCCCGGGTGGTAGCAGTTTATATTCTCCGTGGAGAGTAGGGGTGTGAATCACACCCATCATGGCGATTCGATTCAGTATCGATTTCCTGACCCAATGATTAGATTTTTTTCGATACTCAAGAATTCACCACGATTCGATTTCGATACAAAAGTTGTTACGATATTTGAGAGAACAACGTCAGTTTTCGTTACAGCAGAGATGATCTTATACTAGGCGCGGCGTGGTCTTGGTGCTAGAGTGTGTGTGCGCGTGTGTGTGTGAGAGAGGGAGAGAAAGATAGAGGGAGCGAGCGAGAAAAGGAGTGAGTGTGCATGGGGAGTGAATGTACTACCTTCCAGACACACACGGTGTGTTTGCACGTGTGTGTAAAGGAAGCAAGATGGGAAGCGCCAAATGGGTTTAGTGGCACCCACAGGACGGGCATGGAATTACGTCCAGGAGAGAAAAAAAATAGATACTCTTGCGGTCGTATCGATACATTGTATCGACAGCTGTTGTATCGATATATTGATACTAAATCGATATTATTTACACCACTAGTGGAGAGGGTGTGATTTGTCTTCGAAGATTGGCTTGGGTCTACTGACCAACCTGCATGTTGTAGCTATTGTGCACGCTAGCCAAATATTTTGAATGTACTACCTAGCTACCTACCCTGCAGGTGAGCCTCTTGGCCATGAGCACGGTGTCCCCATGTCCATCGGTCACCTCGTAGCAGCCGCTCTCGCTGGAGTTCTCTGACCAATCGTCTCCCCACGTCACATGTTCAGGCAGTGACCCGCTCATCCTGAGCAGTTCCACATGCAGTCTGCCCGTAACCTGGCACACAGCAGCACACAATGGATGGTTATCCTATGGTCTTACTGATGTTGTTGGAATCCACAGGTCTCTGTTAAACAGTACTGAGGGAAAGGCTGTACGATTTTGCTACTAAATAAAATCCTGATATTTATCTTGGAATCCCTGATTTCAGATTAAATTCTGATTAAAAAAAATAATAATTAAAATAAATGATTTAATGACTCAAAATATACATTTTAAAAACATCAAATAATGCAAACTGTGCCCCTCTGGGAATTAAGTACAGCCACCTCACTCTTGGGCATGCTATTGATAAATATACAACTTCCTGATTTGTATTGAATATATATAAATATATTTCAATATCGATAATTCATTTACAAAACATCCAGCAAAACCGCAGTGACTCATCGTGTTATCATTGCATGGCCTCGTTAACAGTCTGGGGTGCAGACTGTCAGCTTATGTTATTGTATACATGCGGCATGAGTCGGATGTGCCGGTAATATGATTGGCCAACACCAAAAAAAAAAGGGGTTGGCCTAAAGACATCAGTGTAGCGAGGAGCCAGGAGGAGTTGTAGTCTGTGCTGGAACCTCGGAGAGAGAGGATGAATACCCCGGGTCTATAACTGCCTGTGCCAATTGCTGTGCTGATCTGAGAACCTGAATAAACATTGATGATGTATACATCCAGGTCTGGTGATTGGGGAACGGTTAAGGTGATCTCTGCTGTATGGAAACCGATCCAATGTGTATTCGGCAAACCGTAACAGTTAGGGGAGACATAATAAGGCTAAAGATCTCATCTTAGCAACATTAACTACAAACCCATCAACAAACATACACACTAGAAAAAGACATAACCTCCTTTGTGGAGGTAATTAGCTAGCTTTAGCTAGCCTACGTTGGCATGTTCATGTCTTAGCGGTACCACCTTATCTGGGCACCAGGACACCATAGACGTGAGGTGATTTATACAGACTGCAGTTTATACACTAGTGCTCTTACCTCCCCCTGCTGACTTATTATGGGCACTGCGTACTGCAGCTTAACGTCGTGGAACAGACACTCCAAGAAGATGTTGGCCACTCCTATGAGGTTATGGTTGTCCTGGGCTTCATAGAACGGGTCCTGCTGCCTGCTGCCATTCACCTTATTGCACTGACAGTGCACACAGTGGCAAGTGTAAGCATAACAATTCATAATCCATCATTGTAATTCAATCAGAAACCTCTTACAACAAAAAATATAATATCAGTCTCAGCATATGTATCATATGTAGTAGGAGCGGCCTCTGGTGCCAGCGCGGCTGCGCGCACCTGCACAAGTATGCGCGCAATCATGCACGCGCGTCTGAGCATTCGTGGAGACGACCGAAGTTTGACACTTGCATCAAATGTGCTCTGTTGATACACACCTCAATTTAAACATGAACAAACAAAAAGTAGATAGGTGGTAGAAATGGTCCGTATTGAGAAATATTCAAGTTCACCCTCGTTACAGAGACCTCGCAAATCCAGTCGCACACACACACCAACACACACAGCGAAGCAGCCCGCGTTGATAAACACACACGTGTGCACGATGTCGTTCCCCATTACAACACCGTATGAAGTATAATTATATTCCCGGAGGGCGGAGCATTGGGGATGTAATGGTTTTGCTTTGGCCACCACCGGCTCGGGCTGCTTCGCCCCTGCTGACGTCCTTTATGACATCACAGTCACTACCACTGACCGGTAGCATGTAATATGACATCACAGCAAGCACGGTTCTACAATATGAATTTGACTAGTGCAGACAAAGATAAAGATAAAATAAGAAGTAGCTTGCCGCTGAACAACAAAAGAAGAAGAAGACGATTCTACCGTGTTTTGCTTGGCCCTTTTCCAGACGGTACTGACTGCATACCTCTAGTATTCTTAGTGACCAGGGCCAAGTGACAGCGACGTGAGTGAGAGAGCGATAAAATTAGAACGCATACTTTTTTACAGTGGCTGTCATCAACGGCTGGGAGCGATCAGCAATATCGCTGAGACCAAAAAAACATTACACCTCTAAACACTTTAGGTTGGTTGGCGCTACTCAGTCTTTTTTTGGGGCATGCTGCTTCCTGTTTGTAGTTTTCACCCCAGCCATGATAAAACAAATCAATTTTCATGGTTTTCTTCATATTCATGGATTTTTGAATCAATTATGTCCATTTAGTGTTTCAAATTTATGTGGATCAGCTCAAAACTACTGACAATAACAAGAATTCAATTCTTTGCCGATTATCGATTATTTGATTCATTGTCGATTCATTTTATAATCGATTAGTCACTGATTAATCGACTAATTGTTGCAGCCCTATTACATACATTTTAATATCCAGATTGATAAATGGCACTGCATGTCTGAATGCTACTGGCCCCCGTGGCTTGCAACCAGGGCTATTCAACAACTTTGCTCAGAGGGGCACATCGTCCCTCGACCCGCCCTTCAATAACCTCTGGCCTACTTGTACAACTTGACATAACACGAAACCGCATTTTCATAAGTTTTATTTAAAGTATCATACTTCCCATTAAAAGGGCTTCAATTATATGCAACAATGGTGCTTTCTCGTTTGTAACAAGCAACATCTGAAACAACAACACACAAATAGTGGTAAACAGCAGCCGCTCACTTAAACTACAACACATTTATAGTGCTTCTGTTGAGGTAAAGAACAGAATCTCAGTTAGCCTCAGCCTCAACCCTCAACAACACATTTCTAGTGCTTCTGGTGAGAAACAACAGCATCTCAGATAGATAAAACCTGTTTGACCCCCCAAAAATGTAAGAATTCCTCTGTGGACCAGAAAAAAAAGCTTGGTGGGCTGCCAGGTGAATAGCCCTGCTTTAAAGTGTCTGTTGATAGGTGTCTGCACTCACCGCGTGTGTTTCCCCCCTCCAGTCTCTGTACAGGTCTCTCATGTCCACCAGCTTGTTCTCCAGCCTCTCGATGCTCCACACCTGAGTGCCTTTCCCTCTTCTCCGCACCTGGATGGCCGGCTCGCTCACCATGGCCCCACGCTGGTACACAACAGTCAAATCCAAGGATTGTTCAATGTTTTGAAATGGTTAGGTGTGTTTATGGTCACATAGGAGCTTTGGTTTATGTAAATGTTTATTTACATAGGAGCTTTGGTTTAACTAAAAAAAGAAAATTCCCTAGTTAACCGTTAACAGCCTTATACAAATGTAGCAACATATGAAGTCGTTTTTAATAGTTTATGTCACAATTAAGAACAGACAACTTTTCTAGGTCATTATCTCATGCTTGATACATGTTAATATCATTGATTAGCGGCTGGGTATAGATTTGATTTTCCTTAATCGATTCAATTTCCATTCATAAGGTCTCGATTCAAATCACGATTCAATTCCGATTTTTCTACGTATTGGTGGATTCTCGCTTTAAAATAAATACTGTCCCAATAAGTACTTTCCCTGTATCTTTGATGTTTGGGGAATTATCCAATGTGTATTTGGCAAACCGTGACATTTAGGGGCTCAACCGTCTAAAGGCTAATACCTCACATACAGGAACCATCAGAGAATGCTCTTCCTTCTCCCGCCCACTTGTCAGGCCTACTGCACTTGATAACTTGATTTGGATCTGATGTGGCCGAATGCCGACCAAGGGCCTCGTCTGGTGGATAAGACCAGGAATAATCTTGTGACCCCGTCTGCGGTGCAGAGAGCAGACGCCACCTGCTATTATTATCATTGTATGCATGTACTACATGCCGAGTGGCAGGATTCGCGAACACCTAAACTCTGAAGAGGTGAGTCTACAGACGTTGGAAGTAGCCAGAGAAGTGAGCCAGAGAGTCTTCGATGTTGGTGCCGTGGAGGGATGATGGATTCCCCACTCTAACTGCCTGTGCCAATTGCTGAATTGTCCTGAAGTATCCTGAATAAACCCTGGTGAATACATCCACACAGTCTGACCATTGGAGAACCTGGTAAGATGGCTTTTGATGGCTTTGGCTTTTGGCTATAATGTCTTACGGGTTTACGAACAAGATTATTTCTGGTGTTATCCACCAGACGATGCCCTTGGTTGGCCTTCGGCCACCCATCCCTTTCTCGACCCTGCTTAATCCCACCGACGACCAACGGCCGTGAACCACAAGTGTTGCATGAGCGATTCTTTGGCTTGTCAGGCTAGAAAAACTTAAACTTCAAAATAACTTTAAAAAAGTGAATAAAATGAATAAATGTGTGACTGAATCGAACCTTGCGGTTGGCACTCAGATTGGCAGCAGGGATCTGCAGGGTAACTTGGTAGTCAGTGCCGTTGTCCATCTCTTGAGCCAGGAAGTTGGCCTCTCTCACCAGCGTGTTCGCCCGCACCACCTGCTCCTTGAGCCGTGACAGACTCTGCTTAAACAGCTCATCCCTGGCAACACGGGGCACATGTGGCTTAGAGCACATAACAAGGTATAATTAAGTCTATGTGGAGCTGTCGATTGCAATTGATGAATCAATTAATTTATTTTTTTAAGTTTTTTTTTTTAGTTTTTCATTCTTTATTGAGAGATGAGTGAGTGGCAGGATTAAATTAGAAGCTGGGATGAAGATTCGGGGGCAACTAATTTGACAAATCAATTTAATCAACAGCGTTTAATCGTTGCCCAGTTTGGCCTATTCTTTGGCAATCTCCTTTTTCAATGTCATGGCGTTGCCCGTTCTCTTGGATTATGAACACTGTTAAACCTCACAGCAACACCCGTGCCTAAACCCTAACACTAGGTTTCCACAGCAGAGTATTTTTTTCCCGTACGTCACCCGCAGTGCCATCCGAACTCCGTGCAAAAAACAAATGTGTTCTCGCCGTCGTGCTATGCTCCACATCCGTGAATGACGGACGGACTCCGCACGGGACATTCCCGTACGGGCCAGAAAATCATTTATTTTGATTTTTCCCGCAGGCACCGTCCGGCTGGAAGGGCGGTCCGTGACTGTGTGTCTGTGTACTCCCGACTCCCTCGCACGCACACACACAAACACACACAGACACACACAGACACAGACGATCTGTGCCGAACGTCCGCTTGGGTCCCCACTCCCCACCGTCTTGTAACACATTTTATTTAAAATATAAAGATGAAAACAAAAACCCAACTGTTTCAATGTATAAATGTCTTCCAGACAGTGTGTGTGATCCAGCCAAACCACCCCGAGTGCCATGGCGCAAATTATCTGGTCAAAAAACAAGAAGGGAGAAAGATGAAAGAAACGAGAAAAAGGCATTTCAACCAAAGGCGTATGCAATACCAAGTTCGTCCACCAGAGAGCCGCATTCCGTATTGGTGTACTGTGGAAACCGCTGTTTTTATCTCGGACGGACTCCGGCCGGGAAATATTCGGACGGCTCTGCGGGTGACGGACGGGAAAAAAAATACTCTGCTGTGGAAACCTAGCGTAAAGTAGCAAACAGCCACGACGGACGAAGGGGTTAGGAGACAGAGCCTTTTCATTATGTGAGGCCTTGGTTTCTTGATCTCTGGCTCTAGTCGTGAAGCTTGTGGCTTTTGCTGGATGGGGAAAATCTTAAAATACAACAAGCGATACACTAAAGATAGCAAGTAATGGAAGAGTAGGCTCTTCCATGCTAAAACGAAACAATGGTTCGGCATGTGGGTCGGGGCCCGAGTGTGTATGTGGCGAACCTGTCATCAGTCCACAGCCTCAGCTTGCTGCCTGCCAGGTGAGTGTTGGGGAAGGCCCGGGTGGTGTGGCTCTTGTCCGGTGACAGCTGCTGCCGCAGCAGGCTGAGCTCTCTCTCGTACATGCTCCTCTGTTCCTCCAGGGCAGAGCGCTTGTCCTCCAAGTACTGCTTCTCCAACACCTGCACCACGTTCTGCATCGGATCTGCCCACAGCACACAGCCATAGCTAAGTACAGAGTAGTCAAGTCCCGTCAAAATGCATTTATATAGCACAGTTTACAAGAGGCTGAGGCCCACCAAAGTGCTTTACAGTGCTAAAGTGCTGATAGGGAAACATAAAAGAACAGTGTTTACAGGACAAGCATGTTAACATCACATTAAAAGCCTACATTAAGCCTGTTAATAAAAATCAAAAATGGTGCCTGCGCCATAAAAATAACTTGTAAAACCTGTTTTAATGGATGACAGACCAAACAATGAAAGAATGAATTGGCTGATGATGATTAATCAATTATCAAACTAAAAGCACTCAGAGATTGCAAACCTGCGCCGTAGTGGTGCAAAAGAATAGTACTTTTAGTGCTAGCAGTATGTGTGGCAACCCATTATCAATGCAAGTGCTTGAGTCGCGCCATTGGCCCATAGACTGTATTCCCACCGGCGAACATGCCAACTACACTACCCAGCGGTCCCTGCGACCCGGAAGTCTGGTCACGTGACCGCGGTAAGCGCCCAGCGATCTATCAGTAAGTTGGTGATTAAGTATGATTATGTTACTTATAGGCTACAGAAATGCACCAAAATTTCACCGATTCTTCTGTGTGTCATTTCCAACAACTGTACAAAATTTCATCCAGATCCGCGCACAAATCTTTCAGCTATCCTGGGGATAGACAAGCCAACGCTACCAAAAACATAACCTGCTTCGCTGCGCAACCCCGGTGCAGGTAATTAGTTGGCGAATAATTAAATAATCAATTATCATTGATTAACTGCTTGCAGCTGGAGTTTATTCTACATGTCATGCATGACACAATGCAAACAATCAATTAGAACGGGCTGCACAGATAGAAGAAGTGTGCGCTCCCTTGCCATCAATCTCCAATACAAAGAGAGCCTACCGTTGTTCCCCAGTGTCTTCATGATGACTTCCATCTGTGCAAATTCGTAGCTGTAGTCCTGTTCAGACGATGCCTCGCTGGCTGTCTCCAGGTCCATTTCTGCATAGCTGTCTCGGGGCGACGCCCGCTCCAGCTCCTTTAAGCGGTCCCGCCGCTTGCGTTTAGGCAAATTGATCCTGTGTCGGAAGGATGACCAGGGGGCCTGAGTCACCAGTCACTTTTCACACCGGCAAAATTGTGCTACCTCCGGCTAGGTACATTGTTAACTGAAAAGGGGTGATGCTGTGGTTATTTAACTTCCAGTGGTTGTTTGGAGTCTGGAAAGTATGCCTACACCATTATCACCATTACTGTTCGACCATGGTTGTGACAATGGATTGTACAACAATCTCTCTCCAGCAGTTATGGTCCAGCACTGTCGTTTTCAGGTCATTTAAATTTGTCTCTCTGGTTAATGAGTAAGATGTGTTGATATGTTTCCTGGTATACTGACCTATCAAATTTGGTTTCCATAGAATGAGCGAGGACATCCCACGAAAACAATGAAACTCAGTGGTCACAGGAAAACATTGCACCCCCCCTTTCCCTCATAATCCGGGATACTGATTTCATATTTAGTTGGATTTCTAAGAGAGATGTTTAATCCACCTAGAGTATGGCAATTCCACCGAAGTCCGTCGCGCCTGGTCGGAGCCCGACGGGCTGGGCCGAACTCGAAAATAAAATGTCCTCTCTTGTCGGGCTTTGGTCGGCATCGTCACAAAAATTGGAATTTTTTGCTTCAGGCCTTGATCGAACTCTGACACAAATATTTTTATTAATGTCAGACATGTGTCAGGCTCAGAACTATTGCACTATTGGAGCACATACCTGAAAAAGTGGTTGTTTCCCCAGAGGATACGGTCTCCATGCCACAGGTGGGCCGTCGAGTCCACCGTGGTCCCATTAACACAGGTCCTGGAAACAAAAGTTGGTCAGACATTACTTTTATCGACTTTCATGGTTGTTGGAAGGGGAATTGGAAAATCAAATGAACGGCATTGATTCATATTTCATCATTTGGTCCATGCTCCACTTAAACACGTTCAATGAAAGTTGCTCTGAATGCCAGCCAGTGTTCTCAGCGCCACAACCCACCCGTTCGCCTATCTTTGTTGCGATAGAACATGGATGTTTTAAGATTTCGATGAAAAAAGCGTACCACAGGAACTTGACCGAGGTCAGCCTCTAATGACACTATTGTTGAAAACGTCCACCTTTTTTAGGCGATTTTCAACAACCATGAGTGAAACCTCTAAAAATATAACATATTTGTTTTTGGTTTTTTTAGAACAACCTCAACTATCACCTTATACTCTAGGGTCTAGAGCCTAGACCAGGGGTGCCATGGTGGACCTCACATCCGGCCAAGTTAATGGTAAAATTTAAAATGGAGCTTGTGCCAAAATAATATAGCCTAGCGAGCCAGAACGAATGCATCGTCCACGCATCGCACATCGCTAGACATTGCATACGGTCTGGTATGAATAGGATCAACAAATCAGGAGTTCGGCTGTTTGGCCGCCGATCCAATCAAAGGCGGAGGAAGGAAGAGAAGCGACGTGGGCAGAGTTTGCAGAGTAAACAGACAGCTGCTGTGTGTCATCGATTCGCTAGCTAAGTTCTCTGTATTCATAGTGGTAAGTGAACATGTTCTAACTAAACTAAAGTCTGTGTGTGTGTGTTTTTGACCCTATTCATACCAGACCCAATTCACGTCACGTATGTGCGATGCGTGGACGATGCATTGGTTCTGGCTCACCAGGCTAAAAATAATACTGTGTAATGCATGTATATCAGTGTGTGTCCCACCTTACCGGGCGTTCTCTATGGGTGTGAGGGTGACGTCTCCGTCAGAACACAGATCCAGGATGCAATGCTCGGGCTGGATGCCGATTCCAAACAGCTGGATGTCCTGAGACGTGTCGGCGCCCACCAGCGTGTGTTCCTAGCAAACGTACAGATGCAGGTAGTTTCATCACAAAGTATTTTCGTCATTGCGGGAATAACTAACCCTGAAGCTAAACCGGACCCTGAACCCTACCCTAACCCTAACCCCTTCCCAGAACCCCAAAACCCGACTCCTGTGATGAAACAACCTGCTCCCCAAACGTATATACAGGTCTAAGATGTTTTAGTCACATAAATAGTGGTGACTATATGTGACCATGGTGACAAGCATCAAAAATGATGACTTGATCTTCTGTGACAAGTCACACTGGTCTCAAAGACTCAACCTGGATTGGACTTGAACATCAATGACTTGAAATCAACAATCAAGAATCAACAAATACCAACAGGTATTTAATAAATGATAATAATAATAATAATAATAATAATAATAATAATAATAATAATAATAATAATAATAATAACAACGATTAAAATAATATTTACACTAATTGGATTGCAAACATTAACTTTTAAAAAGTTTAAAATATTTAATTTAGTTTAATTTTAAATCTGCCACGAATAAGGGATTATAGGATTACAATAATCTGGCTAGTTATCCGTAAAGATGTAATCAGGACTATGATTGTAACCTCAATCCCATAATTATAGTGCCCAATTTGACCTTGAATTTAAAATGAAAATGAATGCATGTTAGCTGCCCTGCATGGCCGTCATTGTGAAGTCATTTTACACATTTCACATATTACGTTTATCCGCAAAGTATATATCAAAGTATATTATATATTTTGTTGTTCAACAGTGACTCTTGTTCTTTTTCTTCTGTGGTTTGACATGTCAAAATCACATGGTAGAACCATGCTTGCTGTGATGTCATACAATATGCTACCGGTCAGTGATTGTGACTATGTCATAAAGGATCTGCCACGACAGCGGAACAGCCCGAGCCGCTTATGATATCCCCGACGCTCCGTGTTTCGGGGATATAATCCCCGAAAAAAGCACTGTGTAATTTAAGATAATAATCCACACTGGCCCTTTAAGGACTTCGAGGAGCGAAGAGATCTGATAGGAAAAAACAATACTTGCTGCCATTAAGAAGGAAATTCCATTCTCAAGGGCGGTGACTGTTTATTTGAATGCGGCGGCTTTGTGGTGGCTTCCCCATTAGATGGGATTCGAGGGCACGGGCTTCCTGCTTCCCAGCTGGCCAGCGTGGAGAGAACACGCTCGTGTAGTTAGGGGCCAAGCAGCTTTTCTTAATATTATTCTCCAATGGTATGTCTAGGGCAGCCCATATAATTGTGTCCGTGTGCAATTCAAATATTACTAGGTCTAACCTTCACCATATTTACACATTCCGGGACCCATCCACCAGCAAACTGGAATATTTATAGCATTTTAGAATAATGTTACAAAAAAAAGTAAAATGTGTGAAAATGTTAAAAATAATAATACCTAAAACAAAAATCTAGGCTTTCTTCATATTGATGTTTATCACTTAACTTATATCACACTTTGTTTGGACCCATAGGGGGAAAGCATCAGTGCAAAACTACAGACAAAAATAATAATTCAGGGTCCACGTTGGCCGAGTGGTTATGGACACCGCACCTAACGCGACCCCATTCATGTTAGTGGCGCTGTGTCTACCGCAGCATCCGCAGTGTCGCGAGTTCGACTACGCTCGTTGACTTGTCTGCAATGTCTACCCCCGATCTCTTAAACCCAGGTTCCGACTAATCCTATCCAATAAAGATGGAAAAAAAGCGCTGAAAAATAGTTATAATAATAATTCAATTATTTGGTAGATTATTAAAATAGTCACCGACTGATTTCATAACTGATTACTCAAGGATCAGTTGACTAATCTTTGTACCTCTGATCACCAGTGACCCTGTTCTCGTGGTGGAGGACTGCTTTGAAAAATGTAATCTTCCCAAACAGGTGCAAAAGGTTACGTAAAATGCCTTCAAAGTACTGAATTCCGTACCACAACACTTGGAAACTGTATGCCAACAGCACACCACAACCCGACTGTTTGATGTGTCAGGTCTGGCTGCTGCTACTAATAAATAATCTTTTATTTGGCGCTGTGATGGCGGCTGGCCTTGAGCTTTGATAAGGTGGTGGGGAGATTAGCCAGTGTGTGTGGGAACATGTGGACAAAGACAGCGAGAGAGAGAGACAGAGAGAGGGTCGCGAGTAGCCAAAATGCATTGAGGGAATGTATTCTGGTCAAAGAAAAATGTCTCTCTCTGTAAGGGCATATTCAAACCGCATTTTGAATTTGTTGCGGTTTGGTTCCTGGGTGCAGCGCAGGTTGTGTCCCGTGGTTGTATTCAGACGCAGTGTTTAACACCCGAGATAGATTTGTATGAATGCAGCCAGTCAGGAACCGGGACAAATGACGTGGATAGCTATCAGAGCAGAGCGGGACATTTTTCTGTTTTGTGTGTGTGTCGGAAAAGACAGATAAAGTACAATAATAATATAATGATGATAATAATAATCTAATAATCATGACAGAGAAGTCACAATGCATCCTGCCGTTCCTCTCTGCAAAACGGGCCTAGCGTGGCCGGTTTCAGATTGCGCTGATCCGAGTTGCCGGCGGTGGCCAACACAAAACCATCCCCCCCAAAACACATCCCCCACGCTCCATGTTTCGGGGAATATAATTAGGCATGTTATGGATATTTTAAAGGCAATAATATCCAGTACCCTTGGTGAGTTCAGATAGGGAGGAAGCACACTGGTTGAATGGGTCTCAAGAGGTTTATTCAAACCCAAAAGATATGAGGATGGACAGATCAAACAGCCAGTGTCTGTCAGGATGTGCTGTCTGGAAATGTCCACGTTTCACAGCTACGCGCTACCTAATATAGTGAACTAATAGTAAATCTTATCACAACCAATGCATGTCCAACACATTGAGCATGTCACATTATGACCCAAAAACATGACCTGTTTTAGTTAGTTACATAAGTGCCTACGTGTGTGCATGACATTGAGTGGAAAACACATTTGTTCATGATCATTTTTATTACATATCACCATCATCATCATCAGCGAGTGCAACACTCCCTACCTTCAAGTAGTAGACAAGCAGTTCATTGAGGGCGGGGTCAGCGTTGAGGTTGACCAGGAAGCACTTGTCTTCTCCAACTTTAATGCCAGAGGTCTCCAATGAGATTCCCATGCTCTCCAGCTGTTTCTGTCTCTCCTGTTCACACACACATTAAGGGTGAATTCAGAGTTCAACTTCATTATTATATTATTATTATTATAGTATTTTTCACATTGACAACCTCTGAATTGCCTTTATGTATACAAGTTAAATGTTTATAAATTTGTAGGCATTTTGTTTCAATTAGGCCATTTGAAGAATGAAAAACAGGACTACAGTTAAGTCACTGAGACGATTTGGACAGATCTGTAAAGCATTCAAATAGCTTAAAGAGAATGCCATTGGACATTGGAATTTGACTTTAATAATAATAATAATAATAATAATAATAATAATAATAATAATAATAATAATAATAATAATAATAATAATAATAATAACTTTAATTTATATAGCACCTTTCAATTAATCCAAGGTCGCTTAACAAGAGATAAAACAAGAAACAAAACAAGAAGAAGAAAAAAAGACAATTAGTAACAAGCTATCTAATTAGGGAAAGCCAGGGAGAATAAATTAGTTTTGAGTCGGGTTTTGAAACTGAGACGGAGAAAGGCGAACATCAGGGGGAAGAGAGTTCCAGAGGCTGGGGGCAGCCACAGCAGAATCTCTGTCCCCAAATGTCTTTTTGTCGTTTTGTCTGGGTCAAATTCCATCTTGTGTGCTTGCACGATTTGGCAATAAAGTGATTCTGATTCTGATAGATCTCGCCCCCTGGGTCATTTGAAAAGTCAAGCCCTAAAAGCTCCCGTAAGGACATAGAACATACCATCTTTTTTCTTCTTTTGGAAAATAATTGCCTCAAGACGTCTGATGATTAGATTAAATGTCACGATAATGGCATGGGAAAAAGTTCACCCAACTTCTCAGGGTAAGTAGATACTAAATTCAGAATATGGTATGCTGTGCTTAATTTGACAAGTGGGAGGTGTCTAGATTATGAGTAGCTCTGGGGTGGGGGAGCTAGTATACAAATATAATATGGTAGTATGTTAGAACTGCCGGAGCGTGTTAGAGATCCCGGAGAGTGATCCCCCTTGTATTCAAATTAAGGCCAAATGACCAAAAAATGTGAATTGTGCGTTTTTCAGGATATTCATGATTTCACAAAAGGTGTTTTAAATGATCATATGATCCTAGAGCTTCAAACTCACCGTGGCGATCTCCTCCGTCATGCGAAGCTTCTCTTCCCAGGTGACTGTCATCTCCTCAATTAGCTTCTCAGACTCCTGCAGCTTCTCCTGCAACTCTGGGGCCTTCAGGGACTGCTCGATACACACATCAGAATCAGAATGAAGTTCATTGCCATCGTCAATGATACAACATCACAGACTTTTTCTTGGTACGGGTGCTAGACAAGGACACAATGTCCTCACCACACCATACTGTGATGAAGGAGGTGATATGCATGTGCAGACAGCCGGACACATAGCCTGGTGAGCCAGAACCAACACATCGTCCACGCATTGCACATTGCTAGACGCTTGCATTGGGTCTGGGAAAATCAGGAATGCCGCTTGTACGGATTCAATCGGCAAATCAGTGTGGACGTGGGGCGTGGGGGGGGTTTGTATGGGCTATGTGGGCGGAGTTTGGTCGTCCCGCCTCCATGCCGCTTGTCCCGCCTACTGCGCTGTGACGGGATAACACGTTTTGATTGACACACGTTTTAAAAATGTTTTCCATGGTTTTACCAGACCCAATGCAGGCGTCTAGCGATGTGCAATGAGCAGACGATGCGCCAGGCTACCAGATACAAGCATTCACTTACGCACATGTACAGGGACGGAGAAAATTATCATTATTCAACCACTGGTGTCACTTTTTCATTGTACTTGCTATTGAACGATTCAATTGAATGTACATTAACATATATATATACACACTGTCAATCAAATGGGAAATTGGCACCTGCTCCAAAGAAATACCTTGAGAATGTAATCAAAACAAGTCCTTAAAATCGCCTTTACTCACCTCCGCTGCGCTGAGCTGCACCTTGAGCTTCTCCACTTCTTCACGCAGCTCCCGGATGATGCGCGCATTGGGGTCCTCGTTGACCACAGCGTGGTTGACGATGCGCTTGGCACGGTCAGCATAGCGCAAGGTCGACAGAGTTTCCTCATAGTTGTCCGCTGCCGGACTGACGGTGGCAATCATGGCCGTTTTGCTGTTGCCGCCTAGATTGTCCTGTGCCAGAGAAGATTTTATGAGATTTTTTTTTTTTTTTTTGAATGATTAGACTCACTGACATTTGTCCAGGTCTGCTCTTCTCCGTTCTTCCCCTATCATGCTAACACTGTCAATAAAATGGGAAAAAAAAATTAAAAAGAGATAAGTCATCTACAATGTATCTGTAAGCCAATTGTAGCTATTTAAATGTCTTTACAATCTACATGAGCCTAATATTCAATATTATAGCTGTGTGTACAAGCTTTGAGATTCGGACAAAGGTTGACTGTTTTAAGAAATGCAGCTTTGATCATGAAATTTGTAAAAAAATTAAAAAATAAAAAAATAAAAACTTTTTCTGTCCGGCGCTAGCTTCACAGCCTGCCCCCACACTCAGGGGGGGTTGTGCGAAACAGAGGCTGTTACCTTGTGAAGCAATTTTCAACTTGAAGTTTGGGATGTGCTGCCGCCTAGTGGCTGCTCTGCTCATTAGTATTTCAAATCCTATTTTGGAGGAAGTTCGACACCCCTGGTACATAAAACAGCTTTGCTGAGTCCTGTGCTGCACTGTTGTAAAGCTGTATTGACTCTCCTTTCTCGGGATGATATTGACGACACACGATGCTGATATTGAAGACACTCACCTTGAGCAACCAGGTGAGCACAGAGTCTCTGTACGGCACAAACTTGGCCTTTCCTTTCCCTGATGACTGGTCGGCCAGAGCCGAGATGACACAGCCCAGCGTCGTCAAGGACCTCAAGACAGAGAGAGAGATAGTGCACGAGGGCAATCGGATGATTAGACCAAGATCGTTTTTCAAATTGGCTACAATTTCAAAGGATGCACTTGTGCACTATTTTTATTGCGTTGGACATGGTTCCAGTGCACTGAATGTGCCCGTATGATGCCCTAAAAATATCCGGAAACCCAATAGGCGCCAGATGAACACTAGGGGTGCAACAGATCACTATTGATCCGTGACCTTTTCGAATCACATGTGGACTGCGGACCACAATAATAAAATAAAATTTAAAAAGCACGTGCATGTCACTCAGGCACTCTGTCTCAAGGAAGATATGTGCACTTTAAGCTGTCTACTGTTTTTTATGAAGATATTATCGCCGTCGTCTTGAAATGTATCTCATATATTTAGTTTTAATAAACAAAAAGAGAAATGTATGGTTTTTTTTTTTTGGTCTCGTCTTTTTTTTTCTTTTGATGATCCGAAAAATTTGTGATCCGTGAGCTTTGATCCAAGAATCGATCCGAATCGAATCTCTTGATCCGTTGCACATGTGGTACACTAAATGGAAAATGCTGAAATATAGTGCACTATATTTTTGGGAGGCAGCATTGAATATTGGCTGTTCCAAGAACTTACTTGTTTATGTTACTCCCCTCCTTCAGTCTCTCTCCGGCCGCTCCAGTCTTTGAAACACGTTCGCTGCCAGCCAAGTCCACTAGACTAATTTTACTGACCTTCTCACCAGAGTTCTGACACATGCACACAAAAAACAGAAAGACAGTTGGAGAGACACGTTCATATAAAACATTTTTGTCACACCATCCCGCTGGAGGTAATTATTAGGGATGAATACTAACTATGTGTTCAAACCCGATACAACCTACCACTTTTGTCAGGAGCCGCTCGTCCACGGGCGGCACCCAGGCGCCGGGTTCGTCCGCGGACCGCACAAGCACAGCTGGAGCATATCGATCTCGTCTCCGGAGCGGTTCCCTGATTGGCGGTCGTCCCCTTCATAAGGGGGCGTCGGGCGTCGGCTCGACGCAGCGACCAAGTTCCACCTAGGTTAGTTTCTAGGTAGACTAGTTTATGTGTTCAGTTAGTTAGTGTGTGTACCTAGTCGTCTCCTGCTTACCTGATTAGCCGTTAGCCAGTTAGCCGTCTGGTAACCTGAGGCTGTCTACTACTGCAGGACGATCTCTCCCCTCAAGATCGGTTCCGCCGGATCACGAGCCCAACTGCTTGAGATGAGTACTCCTCACAAGACTCTTTATACTTAGTGTTATTTACCTGTGTTCAGAGACTTTGCTTACCTGTACACTGTTGTTTATTTCATACCTTTTCGCACAAGTGTTTG
>OMKY01211447.1:0-10916 GCA_900302395.1 Bregmaceros cantori | reverse complement strand
AGTATCCAATCTAGTCGACAAGTTCATGTTTTGTCAGTATTTTTAATGTATTTGATTCTGTGTTTTGGTGCCAAACAGAGCTCTCTCTCTCTCTCTCTCTCTCTCTCTCTCTCTCTCTCTATCTATTTTCTTTCTCTCTCTATGTATATATATATATATATATATATATATATATATATATATATATATATATATATATATATATATATATATATATATATACACATACAGGATAATACAGAATGTTATTTTAACAAATGCAATTTGCAAATAGTCGTTTACTTAATTAATAACCTTTAAGAAAATAAATGCAACTTTAATCAGCTCACAAACTGCGATTATCTGCTAAATTGAGGTGCGTCAAACAGCCTGCCCGCAGTTGCAGCAGTGAGTCCTATGTAAATACTGTGCTGTACAAGCGTTTCTGGAGTTTGCGTTCCGCCTCCGGCAGCTCATCAACAACATTATTTTTATGATGTAATCCCACGTACCACCAGTGTGTGCTCGGCATACCACAGGTGGTACGCGTACCACAGTTTGCAAACCACCAGACTAATCGTTTTCGATAATCGGCAACTAATCGAGTATTAAAATAATTGTTAGTTGCAGGCTGCAGCCCTACTGTGTTGTCTTCCGACCTTTGCGTCACAGCAACAAGGAGGAGTGGACGGTGAAGAGGAAGGTGGAGAGTGGCGTGACAGTAGTGCACCCAGCTGACCAACACACACACAATCAGCTGTCTGTCAGGGTCCTGTAGAGAATCTCCCCTTGCACGGTAACAAAGATTCATCCACAACACATCAGACTGAATACAGGACGAAACGGCCACTACACTACGGCTGCAACTAACCATCGTTTTTATTGATCGATTAATCGATTGATCTGTTCCTTTGTCCTTTCAAATCAGAACAATTTATTTACATGAAATATTAATGATATTGATATACTTTTTTATATACTAAGTTTTTTTTTCCGGCATAAGCACCATTTTCCATTTTATTGACTTTAATTTGTTTTACATGTTTCTTATATTTAAATTTTGTTGACTTAAGTTCGTTTTTTTTATTATTATTTTTTGGGGGCAAGCGCTGTTTTTCATTCTTTATTGAGGGAGATGGTGACAGGATTAAATCGGAAACTAGGATGAAGAGTCTGGGGGAGACATTGCAGAAAAGCCAGAGAGGAGGTTAGATTCCGCGACAGTGCTTGACCGATGGTCCAAGGGACGTTCTCTATAACCACTCTGCCACCGCGCCCCGCTGACTTTAGTTAGTTTTTAAAGTGTGACGAGAGAGTTCGGGGGAAGACCTAGCAGAAAGGTCAGCAAGAGGAGGAGAACACACAACTCTGTCCGTGCCTGTGAACTAAGGCATCATCTAAGAATGGTCTGGACTATACCGACCCTAAACAGAACAACACTGGACCTGCGCCATTCGAGAAGGATGGCCCATGTTGGTTGAGATGAAATTTAATTAATTGAGCAACCGTTTCAGCTCGATCCCATTTTAAGACTATGGTGAAAATGTGAATAGCACTTGAACTGTAGGAAACGCAGACCTTGTGCCTGCACATAGCTTGGTGCTAGCGTGAGTCACATGAGGACTTGATAGCGCGGGGGAACGCAGCTAATAACTTAATGGAAGCCACCACCCTCACTGACTTCAAGCATATGGAGTTGCTGGTTTCTCTGAGCGCACCCACAACGGGACGCATTAGGGCTGCAACTAACGATCATTTTAATAGTCGATTAGTTGCCGGTTATTGAAACGACGATGAATCTACTAATCGGTTGGATAATTCTTCCTTAAAAATACCATAAATTCTTACAGCGAGCAACAATTAGGAGAACGTAATCTTGTCAACTTTAAATATAGTCAAATTTGGTTATTCTTCACCAACATATATACAAATATTAAGTTACTTCCTCTGACACTAACTCATTACATGTCATTTATACCGTAATATTTTCAAGGATTTCTTCATATTCATGTTGTTTTTATCAATTAGGCCCATTTCATGTTTCATATTCTCATAAATTATGAATTAATATGAAATTGTGGATAAATGTGGGAATATCGGCACAAAACTGCCGACAATAACAAGGATTAATTTCTTTGCCGATTATCGATTATTAGATTAGTTGTCGATTAATTTTATAATCGATTAATCGACTAATCGTTGCAGCCCTACTGGGAAGCGCACGGTGGCAAAGTGGTTAGAGAGCGTGTCCCCCCACCCCCCCTCATCCCAGTTTCCGATTTAATCCTGTCACTATCTCTCCCGATAAAGAATGGAATATTATACATGTACATAATATAATGATATAATATAGTTACATCTTTAGTCGCAGACTCAGGGTCCATAACAAGGAAAAATAAGAAACAACAAACATAAAAAGCACAACAACAACAAACAACGACAATGCTAAAAGTCAATACATCCTCAATACGTCCAAATCTAATATCAAAATATTGAACTATCCACTTAAATGACAGCTGTACCAGAGCCTCCAGAACTGACTGGTGCCTGGTGGAGCTGCAGTGAGACAGACTCTTAATGATGTTATTTTCCGAGGAGTCTATATGTACTGAAATAACCTTTTTAAGCAGGGCTCTGAACCGAACACCGAAAACGAACAGAATTTTACAGAATTTTATGAGGAGTGGAAACGGAAAAAGATTTCTTCAACTGTTCCGGAACAGAAACGGAACATTATTAAATCCACAAAACTGGTTAAAAACGTTTTTTTTTTTTTCTGTTCTCTATATAGTTTAACATTTCCTATGTCTGGGAGACTATTTCCGGTTGTGCATCCATCCAACTTTCACTGTCAGGAATCAAGCCCCATGCATCTGGGGCTCCATCTTGTGGACAGCGAATGTAATGGCGTTTTAAACTCGGTTTCACGTTAATACAGTTGCACTGAATTTTGAAAGTCCACCAAATATATTTTGTATCAACTATATCTAAACGTAACATTGCACAATATAAGGAACTTTAAGAACGAACAAAATGTTTGTGTTCCGAACCGGTTCAGGACCAATATTTTGCTGGCGGAACGGTTCCGAGAACGAAAACGTTAAACATAGGCCTGTCTGAACCATTCAGAACGGAACTTTTAAAAATGATTTTGTTTTCAAGCTCTGCTTTTTAAGGAGTCCCTACACCCTATTATCATATTAACTTCTTCATTGTTGAAGTTACGAATACAGAATCGTTAACGGGGAATTGAAGTTTATTCAGGGGTCTGGTGATAACATTGATTTTATTTTGGTGCCTGCAGCATCTTCCAGACCAGGAATTAATTGAGCCGTCATGGTTTGGGACGGCCCTTAAAGGCGGCTAATCTGTCCTTAAAGGTTATCTTTAAAATTGAAAAGCATAACCCGCGGTCCGCTTAGTGCAACAACACAGTTTCCACGCTGTGGACACTTTTACCGTGGATGGACGGGAGAAAGGAGCTGTTGTCCAAGAACCTAAATCTAGATTAGTGTCTTTAATTATCCCCTACTCCCTACCCCCCATATAGTGCACTCACTTATAGTGCACTCAACAGCAACGGCCGAGATTTCGGACACTAGAGTTGGCGCCGTCAAAATGATTATAAAATATAATTATCAAAAATATAATCATGAAATTCAACAATCATCAGAAAACATCAAAAGTACTTACGTTTATAACAATTTGTGTTCCCTGAGGCTAACTACTGGTCTAACTGGCCCTATAGACGAGTTCAGGGGGTACTTCCGGTGTCTGAACGTCACGTCCGGTGTCATTTAGTTTGCTGTGTTTTTGGCAATTTGTTTATTTGGTGGGAGCACACACCTACAGGGTTATTTAAAGCGAATGGGGCTAACTTGCGGTGTGCTATTCCACACCAAAGTGCTCGCGGATCTGTGACCCACAAACACATGGTTTAATAACCAGTTCAACCCGTTCCATTGTCTCATTCCTTTTGGAATTACTAGTAGAAGCAGCCAGCCTATTGGTCCAGAAGAACATGGGACCACTCGGTGAGTAACTTCAAGTAGGATTGCGACTGTTTTTCATCAATATTTATACAAAACGAGTGGGGTGATGTGTAACTGGTCACAGAGCGACACCTAGTGGTCGGATTTTGAACTAGCATGTGTTTTGTGTGGGTGACCTCGGTCCAGTACCAGAGTTGGCCTAGGCAACAATAAGGCACCGGAAGTTCGTTTCCTCCCGACGGGACAAAATGCCAGTCCCCTGTATTTCGCGGGTAAACTCGTCTATTGTCACACTGGGACTTTCCACAATAGCTCCAGAGGTGCAGGAAGTGGGGCGCGCCAGGTGCTTCAGCACCCTCCTCTAGTGGACCACGGAAGCAACTACAACACTTGAATTCAGTTACATAAACCAGGGCTCCGAACCGGTTCAAGGAACGAAAACGAACAGATTTTTACAAGCAGTGGAAACGGAAACAAAAAAATATTTCTTCAACTGTTCCGGAACAGAAACGGAACATTATGAAATCCACAAAACCGGTTAAAAACGTTTTTTCTGTTCTCTATATATTTGAACATTTCCTTTGTCTGGGAGACTATTTTCGTCCACTTTCACTGTCAGTCATCAAGCCCCATGTATCTGGGGCTCCATCTTGTGGACAGACGAGGAAGTGAATGTAATGGCGTTAATATAGTTACACTGAAGTTTGAGAGTCCACCAAATATTTTTGTAAAACTATATCTAAACGTAATATTGCACAATTTAAGGAACTTTAAGAACGAACAAACTTTTGCGTTCCGAACCTGTTCAGGGCCGATATTTTGGTGGCGAAACGTTTCCGAGAACGAAAACGCTAACTCTAGACCTGCCTGAACCGTTTGGAATGGAACATTTTCAAAATAATTCCGTTTTCAAGCCCTGACATGAACGCAAATATACACATACACAGGGTAATATGGTTGGTACCATGGACAGCAACACGCTCTGCTACACTGTCCCGCTCTGGCTGAGAACACACTTTGTATTCCCCCCTAGCTAGCTGTCTAAAACAATGAAATGAACCTTTTATGATTGAATACATGTGTCTACATGTTAGTTCAGTCTTGAGTGTTTGTTACCGCTACTATAAGCTCTATCTGGTATGCAAGTGTTATGTCGCACTTGTTGAATAGATGAGGTGTGTTATAATCAGGGATTTGAACCGGTTCAAGGAACAAAAATGAAAACCGGGAACTTTTAGTAATTTTCCAGGGAACAGAAACGTTATGTTCCGGAACAGGAACACCTATTTGAAAATAATGGTAACCGGTTAATACTGGTTTTATTTTGTTCCTCAAAGGAGTGCACTTGGGGATAACTTTATAACTTTATAAAAACAAGAGTATTTATAAAATCTACGATGCAGCAGTGAAGTAGGAATCGTTGCAGGACTCTGCAGCGTGTTGTTGTGGGTTCGCCCCGACACGCAACAAGACCTCGGCTGTAGAGCGCTACCGGCAGGCCTCTGTAGCGAGTCGCTGTGGGTTCAGTGCAACAAATATTCTATAACATTAAACAGCTGACAGGAACGAAATGAACCGTTCCGGGAACAATATTTTTTATTTTATTGGTGGAACACATAACCGGAAACGTTATAATTCTGGTTAGAAAGGAAAAAATATTGGTTGAAAGCCCTGGTTATATTCGGGGCTTTGAACCGATATTTTTTCCCAATTGGTTTGTTCCGAACAGAAACAGAATTATAACGTTTCTACATCCAACGTCTCGTTGCGTGTGGGGGCGAACCCACAACAACACGCTGCAGAAAGTCCTGTGGCGCTCGCTTCATACTTCACTGCTGCCTCGTAGATTTTATAAATACTCTTGTTTTAGTTTTCTTATCCCATAGTGCACTCCTTTTGAGGAACAAAATAAAACTGGTATTAACCGGTTACCATTATTTTTAAATAAGTGTTCCTGTTCCGGAACATAAAAAATAATGTTTTCGGTTTCGTTTCTGTTCCCTGGAAAATACTAAAAGTTCCCGGTTTTCGTTTTCGTTCCTTGAACCGGTTCAAAGCCCTGGTTATAATAAACTGTTATTTAATAACACATCAATGGTTGATCAGCTGAAGACGCAGTAGCATAACATACGTCAACCAACTGAGAAAATAGTGAGAAAAACTTTAGTTTGGGCTGAATTTGGCGACGTCATACGATTACATACAGCACCCCCACTTCATACGACTCCCTATATCCCTGAATAGCACATATTGATCTGGAGACATAATGATGGACAGGACATAATCAGCATGAGACAAGATGGCTAAACAGACACACTCACAAGTCTCTGTCAATGTCCAGTATCATCCAGGGGAGAGGTACTCCAATCTCCTTATTCCATTGGAATCCAACAGTATCTGAGAGTTGTAGCATGCAGGGCTCCGAACCGGTTCAAGAAACGAAAACGAAAACCAAACAGAATTTTGTGGAAATTTAGGAGGAGCATAAACGGAAACGGAAACATTTCTTCAACTGTTCCGGAACAGAAACGGAATATTATGAAATCCACAAAACCGGTTTAAAAACTTTTTTTTCTGTTCTCTATATATTCGAACATGTCTGGGAGACTATTTCTGGTTGTGCATCCATCCAACTTTCACTGTCAGTCATCAAGCTCCATGCATCTGGGTCTCCATCTTGTGGACAGACGAGGAAACGAATGTAATGGCGTTTTAAACCCGGTTTTCGCGTTAATACAGTTGCAAGTCCTCCGAATATATTTTGTATAAACTATATCTAAACGTAACATTGCACAATATAAGAAACTTTGAGAACAAATTTTTGCATTCCACACCCGTTCAGGACCAATATTTTGGTGGCGGAACGGTTCCGAGAACAAAAACATTAAACATAGGCCTGCGCGAACCGCTCGGAATGGAACGTTTTAAAAATAATTTTGTTTTCAAGCCCTGGTAGCACACGTCATCGAAGCGTAGTATTCCATCAGGTGAAATGGGAGTTTGCTGTGAGTCAGAATAGTCTATAGATTCTAGCACAAACGCAGCAGAGCTATAGACTAGTTCGGCGGCTACTTCCGGTTAGGCTGAGCGTCTGGGTGTAGCCCTAAGGTCATTTATGCAAAGCGATGAACAAGGCGATGGTGGTGACGTGTAACTGGTCACAGACCGACATCTAGTGGTCGGATTTTGAACTGGTGTGCGTTTTGTGTGTTTTGTGTCCACTACCAGACTTTACATAGGCTACATACAGGCACCGGAAGTAGCCTGCAGAAGGGCGGGACAAAATGACTGTCTAAAATGATCTGAATCGAATTGACCAAGACTTCAAACTTGTCTCCAATTCGCCCCCCCAAATATTAAGAGATGCCCAGAATTCCTTGCTCTACCCAAGTCTCGGCGGTCTATTAGACGCCACCGCTGCTAAAATGTTTTACCCACCCGCCATCCATTTGCATAATTGTTTTTTTCTCCTGTTTTCCAAAACCGCTTGCGGTGTGCTATTCCACACCCAAATGCTCTCGTGCGGATCTGTGACCCACAAACGCATGATTTAATAATCAGTGCAACTCGTTCCATTGTCTCATTCCTTTTGGAATAACTAGTAGAAGCAGCCAGCCTATTGGTCCAGAAGAACATGTGACCACTCGGTGAGTAACTTTAAGTAGGATTTTGGCTGTATTTCACCAATATTTATACAAGATTATGAACGGAGCGAGTGGTGTGATGTGTAACTGGTCACAGAGCGACACCTGTTTTGTGTGCTCGGACCTCGGTCCAGTACCAGAGTTAGCATAGGCAACAATAAGGCACCGGAAGTGACCTGCAGAATGGCGGGACAAAATGACTCCCACCAGTGTTTCATGGGTAAACTCGTCTATACTGCGTCAGCGCAGTGAGCGTGCTCTGAGCTTAAGTGTCCAAGCTACATGGCTGCAGAGAGTTAAAGAAAGAAAAAGATTTCCATTTATATAGCGCTTTTCTACCACATAGTGGCACTCACAGCAATTTACAGTGACCTCTCCTACACACATTCACACGCCATTGACGGCTGCTTCCATACAAGGCGCTCGCCATGACCCATTGGGAGCAATTTGGGGTTCAGTGTCTTGCCCAAGGACACTTTGGCATGGAGACTGTCTGAGGGAGGATTCGGTCATTGGAACGGCCGCTCTACCAACCGAGCTACAGCCACAATAGTTAGCATACACTTCCTGGCCTGAGAGACGGGCAGTGCTGCCCCTTAGCTCCACGACACGCTCTCAGCACCTGTGGACGGTGGCTGACGCAGCGTTCCCGTGTCTCTCCTGGTGTGGGTGGGGACAGAGAGCCACGCGTTATTAGCATTAGGGATTTAGAGCACAAGCCAGAAAGGCCAAGCTTGCACCCTTCAGACAGATGCTAATACAGGTCAAAGCCCCACGTGGTTTAAGGCAGGGCTTCGAACCCCAATCGGTTTGTTCCGAACAGAAACAGAATGATTACGTTTCCGGTTATGAGTTCCAACAACAAATTGACGTTCCCAAACCGGTTAGAACAAAAAAAATGGTTAATTCCATTCCTGTCAGCTGTTTAATGCTTCATAATATATGTCGGGGCGAACCCACTCGCTACAGAGACTCGCTGTTGCCCACTGGTAGCGCTCTTCAGTCGAGGTCTCATTGCTTGTTGGGGCGAACCCACAACAACTCGCTACAGAGAGTCCTGCAACGATTCCTAATTCACTGCTGTATTGTAGATTTAATAGATACTCTTCATTTTTTCAAAGTGAGGAACGAAATAAAACCGGTATTAACCGGTTACGATTATTTCTAAATAAGTGTTCCTGTTCCAGAACATAACAAAGGATAACGTTTCCGGTTTTGTTTCCGTTCCCTGGAAAATACAAAAATTTTCCGCTTTTCGTTCCTTGAACCGGTTCAAAGCCCTGGTTTAAGGTGAATGCTACTTTTTCTGAAAGGTATTTTGGCAGCATAGGGGTCTGTCAGGGCTTCGAACCGGTTCAAGGAGCGAAAACGGAAACCGTAAACTAAAATCTAAATTTAACATTTCACAATAAAAGGAACTTTAAGAACGAACAGAATTTTTGAGTTCCGAACCGGTTCAGGATCGATATTTTGGTGGTGGAACGGCTCCGAGAACGAAAACACAGGCCTGTCTGAACCGCTCAGAACGTGACATTTTAAAAATAATTTTGTTTTGGGGGTCCGCGTTGGCCGAGTGGTTATGGACACCGCACCTAACGCGCCCCCATTCATGTTAGTGGCGCTGTGTCTACCGCAGCGTCCGCAGTGTTGCGAGTTCGACTACTTGTCTGCAATGTCTACCCCCGATCTCTTCAACCCAGTGTTCGGCTAATCCTATCCAATAAAGATGGAATAACGGCGCTGACGCCGGAAAAAATAAAGTTAAAATAATAATAATAATAATTTTGTTCTCAGTTGTGAGAGCGGCCATTCCAACAAGCGGAACGTTGAAGACAGAAAGGTTGATGGTTCAAATCCCACTGGGTTCAGTTGCCAAATATTGTAAAGCAGTCACAAAACGACCAGAACCCACTTTTTAATGATCTACTATGACCATGCTCTGACAGGGGGTAAATAGCACTCCAATAACTGCCTTTTCTCTTTGCACTTCTCTGGTCTTCTGTCTCCACACTACCTTCTCGTCCTCTTCTCTCTCTCTCTCTCGTTTCTTGCTCCCCGAGCTTCTAACACTTATTTCTCTTCACCTATTCCTCTCTCTCTCTCCATCTGCCAGTCGGGCGAGGATCTGTGACAACATAATGGGTGTTTCTGAGGCAGCCCTGGCTCGGGGTCTGCTGGAGCGATCTGGTGAAAAGTGCTGTTGCAAGTTCAAGCCTCACCAAATGGGCTGTCTCGTGTGGCTTTGATACTGGTAGGCAGAGATGGCAAGTACAAATATCTGTACTTTTAGAAGTACTTTTTTCTGTTATTACTTTTTACTTGTGCTGAGTACATTTTTAACAAAAATATCTGTACTTCTACTCCTTACTTTTACCAAAACAGGCTTGTTACTTTTTCTCTTTTTTGTGCCTTGACAGGGTACGATAACATGTATAATATGAGTCAGTAGGGGGCACTGATGGACCGAGTACAGTCCCAGTTATTAAGTTAATAAGTGGTTTTCATTTAGCCCTGAGATATAAACTAAATTAGGCTAGGTTGTTAGTCATTTATTCAAACTACAACATTGAACGAAATGCAATTTACATACAATTTTATTGTTAGTACTTTGTACTTTTTACTTTCGAAAATACTTTTTGAGTACATTTCTCAGCCTGTACTTTTTACTCTACTCAAGTAGATATTTGGATCAGTACTTTGTAGTCTTACTCAAGTTGTTATTTTACTAATGTATTTTACTCTTACTCAAGTAAGAAATCCCGGTACTTTTGCCATCTCTACTGGTATGCAGTGTTCTAAGAACCATAGTTCATGAACTCCTTCATATTTAACGTGAACGTTAATTTCTGCTTGATGAACGTAGAATTGTTTTTTAAGTTATTGAACTGAGCTGTATTTTAGTTTAATATCAGAGTTCAAAAACACAACAATAAAGCAAAAAACACATTCCTGCTGCAAATCTAACCCAGGCCCTAAACTAAACCAACATTAAAACATTTGAATATTGTCTTTTGTTCTGCTTGTATGCTGTCAATAATGTTGACAAATTATAGCTGACCGCAATGTGGGAAAAAAATAAAAAGTTAATTTTAGAGAACCACCTATTCTTAGTTCAAAACGATGAATGAAGAAATTCATTTTACAAGGACTGAACTGAAATTTGAACAGGTTTATGTTAAATGTGAACTTGCCCAACACTGCTGGTATGGCTGTGAAACCGATGTGTATGTGTCTATATATATATATATATATATATATATAAACATATATATATAAATATATATATATATATATATATATA
>OMKY01211440.1:0-10586 GCA_900302395.1 Bregmaceros cantori | reverse complement strand
CACACACACAAACAATTAACACCCTCTCCCACTCTCTCTGTCGCTCTCTAATCCTAATAAACCAAAATACACACGCACGCATAGCCTGCACCTAACGCACATTCCCATGCACACAGACACCGGGTCCCCGTCTGTCTGTCTCTCTCTCTCTCTCTCTCTCTCTCTCTCTCTCTCTTTTCATTCCTCTGTCACACACACGCACATCATGCAATACACGCAGACACACACTGAGACACAATTCGCTTTCTCATCACACACACACAATTAATAATCTCTGTAATCCATATAAACCATAAAGTGCCCACACAGCCTCTCCCTCACGTGCACACACACACACACTCTCTCACACACACATACCCTCACACTCTCTCACCCTCTCTCCTCTCTGTCTCCCTCTGTCTCTCTCTCTCTCTCTCTCTCTCTCTCTCCCTCTCTCACAAGTGTTCTCTCTCACACACATGCCGCGCGCAGCAGCACACACTCACACATCCCCGCTGCGTCTCTCTCGACTTCTGTGTCTTTATTTCCATCTCTCTATATCTCTCTCACGCACACACATCTGGAGAAAATACATAACACGCAAACACACACACGCACACACACACACACACACACACACACACACACTGAGAAACACAGTAACTTGCTTTCTCAATTGTCTCATTCCGTTTCCCATCGCTATCCCACACACACACAAATCATTGAGGGGTATTCCTCTAGTGTAACTACTTGGCTAAATCGCCAAGAAAACCCCACGAAACACGGTGCAGCCCTCCAAGAAAGCATTGGTCATCATTGACTTGGACTTCTGTTTTCGGCAGATTGATGATTAAAATTAAATTAAGGAGAATCGGCAAGGAAAAAAAAACCCTCCTTTGGCCAGACAAGTGGAATTCCTTGCTGATGTGTGACTCATAACGGCCATGTGCTCCAGTCAGCACGGCTTGTCGAGCGGGGGAGCACCGCATGTGCAACCCTGTGTCTGTGTTGCAAACTGGCTGAGTTCACCCAGTCGTCAAGCAGTCACTTTCATCACAGTTTGTCTTTCTCTGCTGACAGAAAACGAGACAAAACAACACACACACAATCCAGATTTTTCCCTGCTTTATTAAAATGCTGGAAAACGGCTTGTGGTGACTAAGCATAGACACAAACATACAAACACTGCCACGCCACAGCTGTTGCTGGGGCTAAAGGGATAGTCCTGACTTTTGGATGTTGACTATTTGGCTGGCAAATACCAGAGTTTCTAAATGGGGGCGAATGTCAGAATTAAAACATTTTTAGTATCGAAAAGCTTAGATAAGATTAAAGTTGAGATATAATTGGTTTGGAATAGGGATTAAGATGAAGCAAGTGGGTGCCAAAGGAATGACTGATTTCTGTATCAGGGCAGAGTTCAGCGGAGCTGAACGCAGGACCTTAGTGTGTGCTTTGTGACCTTGCGGTGTGTTTCCACCGGAACTAGTTGACGCTTGTGCCAGGCGGTGTTTCAATATGAGTTGCCGCTCCTCGAGGACGTCAATTTGCGCCGCTTGAGCGCGAGTTGGCGCTTGAGTTACATTTTCTCATCTCCCGTGTCCAGCGCCTCTCGTTTCTGCGTCTGATGTCCCCGCATGTATGCGTCAAATGGCATCGGCTTTGGCGCGAGTCCCGAGTTAATTGGTTCTTGCGTCCAGTGTCGCTGGCTGTGTCCGAAAGCATTCCCTATCCCCGACTCCCTACTACTAAAATTATTATAAAATATAATTATAAAAAATATAATTATGAAATTCAACAATCATCACAAAAAGTCAGAAGTACTTACTTTTATAACTATTTGCCATGGTCGGTCGCTATTGACTCCCGTCGTGCCATTTTTGTAGGTGATTTTTAAAACAACTCGCAATGCATTATGGGTTTTATTGCGCCGTCTAGGGTATATCCGATGCTCATTACTTTTTGCGGTGCATTGTGGGATACTTTCAGTATCCCTATAGTATCACTATAGGGTACATGGAGAATTTGGAACACCCCTACAAAATGGTGTGCGCCCCATATAGTAGTGCACTATATGGGGGATAGGGAGCGATTTCGGACACAGCCAATGCCACATCTCTTCCCATCCACTTACATGGCATTTTCAGGACTTTTGCCACCTGTGACAAGCGTCAACTAGTTCTGAAAGAAACACACTCTGAGTGCGTGCTGTTTCATAGCATCCCTATTTCCTACAATCTGACTACAAAGGATTCACACATCCCTGTTTTTTCTCCTTCCTCCCTCTAGATGGACAACAGGTATGGGAGATGGAGGCGACCGTGGATAAAGACAAGAGTCAGCCGGTAAGTACATCATACATATATGTGTGAGTTGCATGTTAACATTCCTGGAATGAAGAAATGAAATATCAGTGGAATGCATGAAGTCGCTGACCTGAGTGCATTTATTAAAGTTCTATTTAAAAATAATATGGCAATGGAAAGTGCCCTTAACGTGTGGTTATGTGATCGTGTTCCTGATTTTCAATAAGTGACGTCAGACTCCTTTTATTGTCATTGAGCCAAGGACACAACAAAATGTAAAAACAGCTCCATAAAACCGTGTAAGAACTAGTGGTGCACCGATGCGATCCTCAGATCGGTGGTCGGGGGACCGATCAGACTTTTTCCAAGGATTTTGTCCCGATCAGGATCGGTAAATAAGTCAGGGAGCATGCCAAATGATTGTTCATTACTTTGATTGTTATTTAAATTGACAATTGTGCCAAAGAGTTTGCCTACTACCAATTTTTGCAGGATCAGGACTCTGTATCGGGACTCTGTGGGATCGGCCAATCCTTAAAATTAAAGGATGGGGATCGGATCGGGAGAAAAAAAACGTGATCGGTGCCCCCCTAGTAAGAACAATTAGTGCAATAATAAAAGAGATATAAATATTGTAAAAGTGCAAACACACATATTTACCATACACCTCGCTATAAGAGGAAGTGCAGCCATGGGGGGTGGCGGCCGTCTATGGCCTGTACGAGGCTTTGAGTGCGGCCACAGCTCTGTGAAAAAAACAGTTTTCCAGTCTCTTTCTTGGTGCCTGTATAGCCCTGTAATGCCTCCCAGAAGTCGGCAGTTGAAAAAGATGGTGACCAGAGAGTGTAGAGTCCTAAATTAGTAACTGTAAGAGGTTATTTTTAAAAGTAAGCTTTCCATGCTTGCATCTCTCTCTCTCTCTCTCTCTCTCTCTTTATCTCTCTCTTATCTCTCTCTCACTTCTCTCTCTCCCTTTCTTGTCTTCTTCTCGCTTTCCAAGCTTGCATCTCTTACTTTCTCTCTCTCTTGCCCTGCCTCTTCTCTCTCTTCTCTCTCCCTTTCTCTCTCTCTTTCTTCTCTCTCTGTTCAAAATGGGAGCGCTCCGCAGGTCCTCCCTATAGGCCAGTGCAAAAAAGAGATACCTTGCCTTATCTCTTCTCTCTTTCTTTCTCTCTCTCTTTTCTGTCTTTCTCTCTCTCTCTTTTCCGTCTCTCTGTCTCTCTCTCTCTCTCTCTCTCTCTGTCTCTCTCTCTCTCTTTGAAAGGAGAAAAATTAAGGGAGAAGTAAGACACAACCCCTTTCTGTTCTGACACTCTGCAACTTCCTGCAGCATGTGGCTATTTTTAGCAGATTCTGCAAATACAGGCACCTGACTGGAGCCAGAGTGAAACGTGTTAGTTCTTGTTAATCTGCGGCCTCCCACATCCACCAACCCACCTTGGACATTTTATGACAATAAATATACAGTAGGGGTGGTATAACTGAAAGTGAGGCAGATATGAAAGTTCCACAAGTGGCCTACGTACTGCTAAAGACATATTTTTAGCATGTACTGTAGTAGTAGAAGACTTATTTTAATGTATTTCCCTAGAAAGTAGAGAATTATGATATGCAGTTGTGTTCAGAACTTTAGATATCGTTTGTGAAGAACATGTGGTGGATCTTCAAACATTGGTAAAATGTTTTCGCGTAGAATGGTTAAGACAAGTGTTTGAGAGTAATTTAGTCAGAGCCTTCATTAACCTGCCCTCAAGGTGACACTGAGTCTGACAAATAAAACAGGAAATTATGAAATTGAAAAATGTTTTTTTACAACAAAATCTGGCATCCATTTGTAAATATACATTTTACAATGGACTCATATAGTTATTGATTATATCTAATTGAAAGGTTTGTCATATCATAATTAACCTTTTCCATGCCAACCATTTTCATGTAATGGAATCTACACTGATTGACTGTTTCAATGTTCACCATTTTGTATGAATGGTTTCAAGCTATTGTTATTTTAACATTAACATTGGCACAGCTTATAATCAACACCACCTGTGTGAAAAACAATCTGCGCCCATCCCTTGAAAGACAAAGTTTTATTCTCTGTTTCTATTTTGTTATAACAACAGTTTAGCCGGATGCGTCACTGTAAGCTGCTGGAAGATGGAAGCCATTAGACGTCTTATAAAAGCAATGAACAGCTCCACTCTGCTGTGATTGAATGAGCACAACCTATGTGCCCTTGTTGGTGCATTGCTTATATACTATGACTTCGTATGATGCATAATGTGGTCATTGTAATAAGTGGTTGGCTGTGTTCTTATGATGATGAATCAACATGCAACTCGGACTGAGATAAGGTGTGTGTGTGTGTGTGTTAGAACCTGCTGTTTGTGGAGGTCCCATCATACCGCAACACATCCATCTGTCAGCCCATCAAGGTCAACTTTTACGTCATCAACGGGAAAAGGAAGCGGAGCCAGCCACAGCTTTTCACTTATGCTCCGTTGGCAGGTACACACACACACGCACGCAAACACATAAACTCAAACCACACACACACAAGCATACACACGCACACACATTCAAACACATAAAGGCACGTAGACAGACAAATGCATAAACATACACACACACACACACACACATGCAAACACGTAAACGCACATAGACGGACAAATGCATATGCACACACACACTTGCAAACACATAAAGGCGCGTAGACAGACAAATGCATACGCACACTCACACATACATAAGGCTGGGATAACTGAGAGACAGCACAGAGAAGTAGGCTGATGCAACTACTACATTGAATTATTAGTGTGCAATCTGCAATAAACAGATCATTTATAATGTTCTTTTAAAAGTAATGTCTTGTTGTTGTTGTTGCTGCTGACATCACAGTGGGTATAATAATCTATTATTTCCACCCCCCACTACCCCTCTCCCCCAGTTCCCTCCATTAAGACTGAGCCACTGGACGATTATGACGGCCATTTGATCGGAGTTTCCCCCCATCACCCCTACTATCACCATGTTGACTCCCACCGATACCACTCCCACCACAACCAGACACAGCAGCAAAGCAGCCCCACCATCGTATATCCCATCAGGTAGGACTGGCACATACTCATTGTTTGGTTTGGGTTTCTACAAGTTATGAATATCACATTTGGATCACAATGGCCGGACAGGTCGGACACGACGGCAACACCAATCATGCCGTTCTCGCTCTCCCTATCCCATACTCCCTATTTAGTACACTCACTTATAATGCACTTAACAGCAACGGCCGAGATGTCGAACACTAGACTCTGCGACTGGGAGCAGTCAAAATGATTATAACATTATACATCTCAACAATCATCAAGAAAAAGTAAAAAATATTTACATTTATAACTATTTGCCATGGTTGGTCGCTATTGACAGTGGTAGCAGTCAATAGCGACCAACCATGGCAAATAGTTATAAATGTAAATATAATGTAAATAATAATGTAAATACGCAGTGTGATTTAGGTTCTTTTGAATGCGTCTTGCAAAGCATTATGGGTCACATTGCTTGGTCTAGGGTACATTGATGCTAACTACTTTTCGCGGAGCATTGTGGGGTGCACTATATAGGGATTAGGGAGAGATTTGTGAGGGTAGGGTTGGCTAGTAATGGAATGCATTTGGAGCAAAGCTGTGGCAATTTTTTGGAATTTGCATTGAAGATATAAGCAGTTAACAGCGCTACATCAGAGGAAGTGAGTTTTGCGTTTGAAGTGCCTTGTGTTGCCTTGCATGAAAAGTGCAAAAAAATGATGTATTTATTTATTTATTTATTTATTTATTTATTATATATTATAATATATATATTTTTTCATAATGAATTGCGTTGTGTGTGTTTGATCTGATGCGTGACAGTAAAATGGTGTCTGTGATTGTGAGAGAGACACCATATCTCACTTATACAAAGGCATTACCATTCAGTGAGCTACTCACCGAATGACAGCATGCCACACGACACAGTACATCTCTTGCAATCGTTTTAAAGAACATCCAATTTTGTGCGATGAGTTACGAAGCAAAATCAGCCAATACTTGTAGACAGGTATCGGCCAAATGTATTTTTGAACTGAAATTGTATTTGATTTTAACACATTTCGGCCCTCTCCACTAGCTCTCCCTGCAAGCCCGGTGGAGGAGCACTGTATCCGCCCAACAGTCTGATGCCAGATGTGGCGCACCGTTCTGTACTGGTGCACGCCGGATCGGCCGCGCCCCCTCCGCACCCTGCCAACTCCGCCCCACACCCGTCCATCATCCAATACTCCCCCACCAATCACCATCCCCACCACCTACTGACTCGTGCAGAGGGGACCGGTGGGGGCGACACTCTGGTAAATAAAGCAACGATCAATATTATATTATGTAGTCTCTCTCTAATCAAAAAGAATGAATTGTGTTTCTCTAAACCAAAACATATCCTTTCAATTTGTTTTTTTTTTGTGAGATCTTTGAACAGATGACCAAGGTTAAAATCCATGCAATAAAGTTATTCTGATTTGTTTTGAGATAATCAATATATTGTGATATTTATTTCATATGTCCTTGCCAATGGTCTGTTCTATGACTAGATCTGTGTGTATTATGCAGTATACTAATTCACCTCTTAGCACAAAGTCCCCCTATTTGATGTTTGTTAAGGGCAAGGGCTCAAATGAAGTGTGGAATCGCCCTAGGCTCAAAGTGAGGTCGGGAGCTGACTTGGCCATAGGGGCTGAAAATATAGCAGAACTGCTCAGATCTCAGATCAGCAATATATACACAAAGTAATAGTGCGCAAACAAGGGTTAATAATAATAATTACAATAATAATACATTTTATTTCAGAGCGGCATTCAAGGCACTTAAGGTCGCCTTACAGAAATTAAAAGTATTGGGTGGAATAAAATAATAATGAAAATAAAGAAAAATGAAGAGAAAGTACTAGAATAATGAATGAATTAATGTATTTAAGGACAGACAGTACAGAGCCATTAACCATTGCATCATAGTACATGAGACTTGAGAATATGGTTATACAGCAGGATTATCATAGTTGCTAGATTTCACCCGGAAGTCCACTAGTTGAAAGTTGGTTTATAGATTGTTCTTGAAAGTGGGGAGGGAGGTCGGGAGGGAGAGAGTTCCAGAGGCGAGGGGCAGGGCGGCTCAATGCTCTAGCCCCCATAATGGAGAGGCGAACAGAGGAAACGGTGAAGCTGATGGATGAGGCTGGGGAAGGGACAAGATGATATCAAAGATCAGAATTGGGACGTAGCATTAGAATCCTGTTGTTTTCATTGTGCTCTGCACACCACAATGTGACCGTGACTATGACCCTACACAGAGCGACGGAGGACAGAGCGTATACATCGACGACCGCGGCTACTCCCCACACTCCCCCTCTTCCTCTTCACCTCAACAGCACCCCAGCGCCCACCCACACCATCCCCACCAGGTGACTGCCCCCTCTATATGGTCGTTAAAGGACAATTTACAGTTTTTTCAGTTGCTAACAAATGTGTCCTGCCATTTGACAAATTTTAACACAAAACTTCAGTCTTTTGTGGCCATAGCAACACATTTCCACAATGCTTATATTTTCATAGCAGACTTCATGAAACTTGTGAAGTGAAAACAAGTGTCTGACTGAAGTATTACATTTTGAGTCGTGTATCCAGTGTTTTGGTAACATTAGTAAGCGCAGAGAAAGGTATGAGAGAAAGGAAATGAAAATGTAGTATTTGTTTAATGCTATGTGCTTTTGAGAAGAAAATTAAGCATTTGGCCAATTGTTTCTCCTTGGTGTCACTCTGTGTTAAGAGTTATGAAAAAGTATCCAACGTTATTAACTTGATTTTTGGTGAGGTTTGGCAAAGTTTGGTCACGTTGCGAGGATTTGTGCCAACCATTTTATCGCTCAAATATTTCCACTGATGTTAGAAAGTCCACCAAATATTCTCCACAAATTATATCTGTACACATCAGATTATGAAACCACATATTATGTAAAGAAAGATGTCTACTTCCTCCAAAAAAATGTCATTACAACTTTCCTACATTTTACAAAAATGTGTCTCTTGGCTTTGGCAGTAAATATGTTCTTTGCAGGACGTCTGTGCAAGTCCATAGTGCTAAAAGAGTCGATAATGATTTGACAATGTTGTAGGGACAATTATAATGCATCCGAATGTGTGTAAAAGGATTTCTTCAGCGCTTCTCTAAGACCTTTCTGTCATTGAATAACATGCCAAATGTGTATATTTAATACCGAAAAAGGTTTCATTAACAGCACAACTCACATTGACGCTAAATGTGGCGATGTTTCCCTGTCCACAGCCTCAGCACTATGCGGCCGTCATCCAACCTCAGAAGAGCCGCGTCACGCCGTCTCCCGACCAACACGGCTCGTCCCCCTCCAACCACTCTCCCACTCTGCCTCTCCAGCGGGCGGCCGGCGGGGAGGCTCCGAGCGGACGGGGCCCCGAGGGCAGAGTGGCCATCAAGGAAGAGAACCTGGACCAGGCTTACCTCGATGACGGTGAGTGTAAGTAGGGGCATTACTACTACTTCAATTCATTTCAACTTTTTTACAGCACAATAACCACCTGTATGGGCAGATCAAAGTCCTGCTCAGACGTATTGATTCAGACAGTCGTTGACCCTCACATTCAACCTGAGGCATCAACAGCCGTGGCGGAAGCGGGGGTTGAGAAACTGGGGCTGTGCATTCTAGAAGGAAAGGTTCTGAACCAATCGACTGGTTCTAGTCACAAAATTTTGCAGAGTTGTTGGAAATGACAAAAGAAAGGAGTGATTATATTTTGGTGCATTTCTGTAGCCTATAAGTAACATAATCATACTTAATCACCAACTTACCGATAAATCGCTGTGCGGTCACGTGACTAGACTTCCGGGTCCGGGGGCTACTGGGAAATGTAGTTGGCATGTTCGCTGGTGACGTCAATGGCAATCGCGCTACTCTACGAGCACTTGCATTGATAATGGGTTGACACACATACTGCTAGCACTAACAGTACTATGTTTTTGTACCACTACGGCGCAGGTTTGAAATCCCTGAGTGCTTCTAGTTAAATAATCGATTAGTCATCGATTAATCGACCAATCGCTGCACCCTTAACTATGAACTTGAACCATTATACCTCTCCTGAAGTGACCTCTGAGCCAGCAGAACTGTGCTTCTTTTTTTCCCATGTTTTGCGCCCTCAACCAAACAACCGATTAATATCGAGGGGGAGAGCTGTACGCGAAGCCGCACGCGACGTCAACACAGATAGATGACCGGGCCGATATTTCAGCACAAGATGAAATGTTTCCCACTCCCACAGAACAATGCGAGGATATTTACAGTGCCACCGGCGTAGCCTTTGATATGCTATGTGTACATTAGAACGCGAGACGGGCCCCGAGTTGGTGGTCGGTTGGAAACAATGTGCAGAGGTGTGGCGAGGGGGTCAAATAGGTCAAGTGTGACTCATGTGTTTGTGCGGCCTAGCGCCGACCCCTGTCACCCTGCACTACAATTGATGCCGTGGAGCGGCAGCCTCAAGGGTGAACCGCGGCTTGGGAATCACACTGTGATTAAATAAAATTCCATTTTCCTGAAAGCATCATTAGCACATCAATAAGGCAGTATGGGGTAACAATCAGAATCAGAATCACTTTTATTGCCAGGTCATGGCTAAAACGGAAGTGGAAATTGACTTCGGACATTTAGTTCACACCCTGGTACAGTAAATACAACATAGTAAAAATAATATAATAACGCTGAGAATATATGCCAGAAAATAATAACAACAATAATATTACGCATTCAAAATGTATTAAACAAATGTACTATGTTGAATTGATATTGACATAGTTTCAACTGAATTGTACAGAAATGTATTGTTTAATAAAATAATTAAGCTATGCCGTAATGGCGCAGAAGTTTGTGGGTTCTCTTTCCACACCGACAGCTTAGCCGCATGTCCACTTCCTCATCCTTCACCACGTTTCCAATTTAATCATTTCAAATAAAGCTGAAAATATCCTAGATTAAGCACAAAAAAACATAAACAAGAAAAATAATGATGATGAAAAAAATTATTGATGAAAAATGTAACAGTTGTAATGTGAATGGTTTTAGCACTGTGGCAGACAGCAAGTCTAAAAGAGGGGGAGAGAGAGAGAGAGAGAGAGAGAGAGGGGAGAGGGGGGGGGGGATAGAGAGTGAGAGAGGGGGGGGAGGGGGGGAGAGGGAGGGAGTGGGGGT
>OMKY01211435.1:0-15123 GCA_900302395.1 Bregmaceros cantori | reverse complement strand
ACTTGGTTCTGGGGACAAATAGAATAACACCCGCAATTTTAGCAATAGCATAGAATGGGAAAGACGAGAAAGAGCGAATGAATGAAAGTCCGAGAAGGAATTTCTGACAAGGGAAGAAAAGGAACGCGACCACCAAGCGATTCAAAGCGACCAACTCGCGAGAAATAACCCGATGGAATGACAAACTATAACGTGAGGATTGAGCCTTGACTCCCGTGAGGCAAACGATATGTGATCAAAACATGCGTTTGCGCAACAACCGCGCGACCGGCAGAATTATCACACCGAGTGGCGAGTGACACAGCGACGGGTGCGTCTCTGGTGTGTGGACAGCTGGACTGCTGCAGACTTCAAACACTGTGATTCGCTCAAATCGCTATCAATCAAACGGGATCTGCGTCCACCCGACACGAAGTCACGCCCATTCCCTATTTCCCCATGTAAGTCAATGCCAGAAGCTGCCGGAGGCCCGGCGTCCGGGCGGGAACAAAATTCAACATGTAAACCAATCGCTGTGCAGTTTCAACGTGTCTCTTTTACGGTCAGCGTACCAGTTCATGCTTTCTCGTTGAAGCCCAATTGACGTACCGCAGTCCGGGGGCGTGGCAAAGCAGATCATGTATGCATTTCACCGTATAAGTTCAGATGGGCTGGTTTAAAACCCACTCCTCCAGAGCGCAACGGAGAGAATGAAAATAAATGGGAATAAGTTGTATCAGTTAGTGATAAAAAACGATTATGAAGAAAAATGTAGCACATTGTAGCACATATTTAGTCAATGACATGTACACACAACAAACAGTAAATTTGACCGTTTATTTTTCTGAAATGTTAGGGGAAGCTGGGCTTCCCTTGCAGTCTTAAAGCAATCGCCCCTGGTTTGTATTAGAGATGTGCGATAATACTGGCCTGAGATTTGCTTTAAAAAAACAATGTTAGAAAATATTGGCATCACCTTTTGAATATTGATCAAATTACTAAAGTGCAACCAAAGTATGGTTGTATCCTGCTAGAAAGCTCTCACTCTCTCTCACTCTCACATTCACTGATTATGATGATATTCTACTGATTATTGATGATTCTTTGAAGTAATACTTCGTCATAATCGTATCATCTGTGAGAAATATTTTTTGATCGCGATCAAATCGCCACACCCCTACTAGCAGACATGTCAACATTGTCAAGAAGAAGGTGTGGGTCTAATGGTCTGTCTATGAAGCATTGTATCAAACAGGTATCAAAATTGCTACATTAAACAGACCTACATAACTGCAATTTTTCAGAGCAGCAGCAGTTTTGGACTAGTGAGGTGTTCCCCCGGGGAGGCACACAGGGTTAGTGAGGTTGGCAAGCAATGAGGACAGACACCCTACCTGGCATGACGCCCACGTCAAAATCAGGTAGAATGTCCTCAGGGTCACCTGAGAAACCTGCAGCGACAGAGACAGAAATGGACAGAGAGAGAGGACGGAGAGACGGGGACGGACAGTGGCAGCGACAGAGAGACAGAGACGAACACAGAGAGAGAGACGGGGATGGACAGAGAGACGGAAACGGACAGAGAGACAGGAACTGACAGACAGAGAGGACAGAGGGACAGGACAGAGAGACACAGACAGACAGAAAGGATAAAGAGACACAGACAGGAACGAACAGCTAGACAGGAACGAACAGAGAGACAGAGACAGGAATGGACAGAGAGACAGGAACTGACAGAGAGGACAGAGGGACAGGACAGAGAGACAGGAACTGACAGACACAGAGGACAGAGAGACAAGGACAGACAGAGAGGACAGAGGGATAGGACAGAGAGACAAAGACAGACAGAGAGGACAAAGAGACACAGACAGGAACGAACAGATAGACAGGAACGAACAGAGAGACAGAGACAGGAACGGACAGAGAGACAGTAAAGGACAGACAGAGAGGACAGAGAGACACAGACAGGAACAAACAGAGAGACAGGAATGGACATAGAGACAGAGACAGGAACGGACAGAGAGACAGAGAGACAGGAACAGACAGAGAGACAGGAACGGACAGAGACAGAGACACAGAACAGAAAGACAGGCGGCAGAAGGTGAAGACAGCGTGGAGCGAGACAGGAGAGTGGGTGAATGGTAAAACCTCACCTTTTCTTCTAGTTGAAGAGTGGAGCCCGATCTTTAATTTGATATGAGGAACGTGCAGAGATAGAAAATTCAGTTCCAGAACATAAGAGCCCTGCCATGTTTTGGTTCTCCTACTCTCATAGTGCTCTCAACAGCAGAGAGCACAGCTGAGATTTTGGACACTAGAGTCAGCCCTGTCAAAATTATTATAATATATAATAATATACAAAAATATATAATTATAAAATTCAACAATCATCACAGAAAGTCTATTAATCTATTTGCCGTGGTCGGTTGCTATTGACTCCTGCCATGTAGCAGAGGTCATTTTTAAAATGTTTTGCAGTGCATTATGGGTTATATTGCTTGGACTAGGGTACATCGATGCTCACTACTTTTCGCGGTGCATTGTGGGATACTTTGAGCGCACTATACATGAGTATTCGGACAAAATGGCGTGCACCCCATATGGTGCACTATATAGAGAATACAGCCGCTGATTAGCAGATGAACCAGACTGAAGAAAGATGAACCACTAATTAGGATCAGCTGTCATTGTTCCTGTTTGCAGTGCACCGGGTAGAAGCAAAACATGGCAGGACTTTTGTTTTCAAGAACTGGATTTGCCAACTCTGTCACTTACCATAGAAATTAAAGACAAGACTCTCACCTTCAACGAGAAGAGGACAGTGAGTTCTAGCATGGTCCCCTCTTGACCTGCATGCTGTTAATAGCGGACAGCAGTGGTTGTTGCGAAAGAAATGGTTTGTAGCAGCAAGTTACTGCAGCAGGAGCATGCATTAGAATGAGCGGTTGGGACTTGGTCCAATTCTCCAACTAAAATCCCTTTGTGATTTTGCCTGTTGTCTTTTTTGTCTCTGTTCAATCTGACTCCATGGCAGTTTCTATGGAAATTATATTTATTTATTGATTTTGAATACTCTAATAATCTAGAGGGAAGCAATTCAAGAAGCAATTCATTCAACACACTTACTATCTAAATATCTCTGTCTCCTTCGCTCTTCGCCTCTCTCTCTCTCTCTCTCTCTCTCTCTCTCTCTCTCTCTCTCTCTTTCTCTCTCTCTCTCTCTCTCTCTCTCTCTAGCACCCTCCCTCTTTCTCCCCTTCTCTCTCTACCCCCTCTCTCTCTCTTCCTCTCTCTTTCTCCTTCTCTGTTCCCCCCTCTCTCTCTCCCTCCCCATCTCTCTCCCCATCTTTCTCTCACAATCTCTCTCTCTCTCTGTCCCCATCTCTCTCTCCCTCTCAATCTCTTTCTCTCTCCCCCTCTCTTCTCTCTCTCCCCCCTCTCTCGCCCTCTCTCTCCCAATCTCTCTCTTTCTCCCAATATTTAGCTTTCTCCCCCCTCTCTCTCTCACTCCCTCGCTTTCCCCATCTCTCCATCTCTCCTCTCTTTCACAATCTCTCTCCCCCCCCTCTCTCTCTCTTGGTTCACTCCACCCTCCCTCTCTTTCTTAATCTCCTGCTCTCTTTCTTCCCTGTCTCTCTCTATCTTCCCGTGTGTGCGACCCCTCCCCATCACTCCTCCGTCCATAAACTGTGAGATGGTCCATTCGTCCACAAAAGGTGCCGGTCGACTGGTCACTAAGCATCGCCATGGCAACCCCAGCAGTGTCCGGGCTATGCTACGCAGCTTGTTCACAGTCACGGCGCTGACATGTAATCCTCTTAAAGCACTTTGTGGAACCACAAGCAGCTACATGACCCCTACAGAGGAGTCCACAGCATGCCCAGAGATGTTGGCACTACTTTAAGGGCAATTACCTTTAATTTTGTAACTTTAATTAAGTCATTATCAGTGGTGGAGAAAATATGGTGCATTTACATTACATGTTTCTGGCTCAACTTAACTGAAATCATTTCGCTTTTTAATACGGTTTTCCATTAGGAAAAAAAGTAAGGTGGATTGCCCTGACGTGGGCCACTGCCTAATGTGGCACACCTAATCTCCAGTGGATCTGGCTCCTAGATAAACATATGAATGTCAGTGAAACTATGGTAAAAGCAAACTATGGCAATGTGTCTAACATCAACTGTCACTGTTCACTGTTCCACCTTAGGCAACTGACTGTCCCACATTAAGAAGCTGCAGAAAGGCGCCCACATTAGGGCAATCCCCCTACCTGGTTCCTGGGGCCAACTATCTTTTCAAATCTTCCAAAATTTTTACATAGGGATCAGATTCAACTTCTGAGCATAGGCCACTGCGCTGCAGAGTCCCGGTATGCGGCTCAGATCTCCCTTTTTTTCTTAAAAGAAATAAAGTAATTATGATTTTATTGTATCTTTAAAATGTGGAGTCTGGGATGTAACAGTTTTACGTGCACCACTGCGTCTGCCACCGTTGTGTAAGGTCTTTCGTGTTAACGCCATTCCTTTTCAACGGATGGCTGAATCTGTCCCATATTTAGTGTGTTAATGCTCTAGGGTAGGTTGATGAACTGATTAGATTTTAGAGGCTAACATTTTCCAATTTTTTTGCCTTGTTTTCACAATAGTTGTTCCGGGATAAACCCGAGACAAATGCAGGCCTAGTTTTGAAATTGTGATCCGTTACTGTTTACAATAGGGCTGTTGCACCGTTCGGTCACGACTTGGGGGCGGAAGACATTTTGGTGCTATCACATACGATTTGCTGGCTATTAGTTACCATGGATACCTCTTTACCAAGGATAACTCAATAATAGGGGACTTTTAAATGGACAATGTTATGAAAATATCGCTCTGTGCCTGTTTGTCTGACCGCAATGATACCACCATAATGTCTGCCGCCGCCAAGCCATGATGTCACTATGCAACAGCCCTATTGTCAACAGGTAGTTTAAAAACGCAGGTGATTACATTTAAAAAGCCACATTCCCAACCATGGCAGTGAGTTTCTCACCCCCTGGTGGTTTGTGGTGCGCAGCATCAAGTTGTTTACACAGGGCACCTTGGTCGCTACGGCGACCATGGAGGCGTGGATGGGAATTGCTGGTGTGAAGAATAAATGTCCCGCTCTGTTGTCAACAGAACAAAGCTCCGCGCTCCCTTCAAACAGGAACCAGGTCCAATCAGAGAACGTACACTACAACTGTATGTGTGTGTCTGAACGATTTGGTTTTTCAAATTCTCTTCTTTAGATTAGACATTGTTGTGTTCAGATTTGTGGAGTTGACAGGAGTTCAAACAGCATTGCCAATTTTTTTAGTGTTTGTCACGTACGCCACAAACAGTCAGGATATTGGCAAGGCAGGGGACATATTTCACAGGAATCAGATGTGTAACTAATTACACAGCGACTGAAGAATTCAGACGAGGATCATGGTGCAAGTGCGCAACGCGACCCACAATAATTCACAGAAAACAGTCTGATAACAGATACAGACGTGCCTCAGCGCCGATAAGATTTCAGACAACGATCAGGACAGAGGTGTGCATTGAACCCAGACTGTATATAAAGTAGACGCAGCGTGCATGACGTCATCCCATTGCTGTGAACAAACTCGGGTTGTGCTGCCGACTGTCGATTGTCATTGTTGAAAGTATACATATATCCGGGACAAGGAGAGATAGAGAGAGCTACACAGTATGAGAGAGAGAGAGATACACCACACACGACTTCTTCCGGTGGGACTGTCCGCTAGGGGCGCCAACGACTGAATGGGATCCAATGGGAGCTGAAATAAAAAATATTAACGCTAAACCTGACGCGTTTGTGAAATTATGACCTCCCTCAGACAATGAACCGATAATTATCCCGACAATATACATTAAAGAATCAATCAATCAAAGACAGAGACCCGAAACACTACCACCCAAGGAAACAACAGACTAAGGAACTAGTGAAACCCTTACACTTAGCAGCTACTCGATCCACCTCTAAGGCCAAGCTAGACTCATTCCGAGCTGTGTAAACCTGAAAAACCGGCACGATACGCGCAAAACCATTACATCCCCTACACTATGCATTTTGGGGATATAATAATGCTATTTCTGTGAAGCACCTAGAGACGGCTTGGTTGAACTTCAAGCACCTTTACCTGTAGGAGGTTTTGGACTCACCCAGCACCAGGAGCTCAACGCTGGCCTCGCTCTGTCCCTCCAGGTCATCTGAGATGATCACCTTGCAGGTGTAGACTCCGCTGTCGCCCCACTGCACCTCTCCGATCCTCAGGTCTGCCTCTGCAAGGGCCACAACGTTTTCTTTTATATTCATTCACATGTTCAAGTCCTTGCTCATGCGCGGCGTCTGCTGTGCGCACTGACTGCGGCAGACTCCCGCGGACGTTGCCCAGAAGTGGTGTGGTGGATGCGGCGGGGCGGGGGAGCTATATTATAGAAGGGAATTGCAATATTTGCAACAATGTACCAAAAGTGAAGGCCTAAACTTTGAAGAATGGACACTGAGGGATACATTTAATTTGAGAAGGCATAATAGGGTTGTTGCACGTTGCACGACAGCAGATGGCAGTCAAACTACGTCCATTGTATCTTACCCTACGGTATCATTGTACATGACGATGGTACCACCAAATAATTCAGTCCGCAAGGAGTCCTCGAGTGTCCCTCTTTACCAATCTGTCAACATGCTGAAAAGCATTTATTTCAAAATTGCATAAAATGACAAATGAAGACCAAAAAAAGCCTAATGCATAATGTGTTTCTCAACTCAATGAAAAGCTTAACACTTTGTCATTTGGAGAATTATTCTCTATTCGCCAAACAGGACAACCTTGAAAACCTCCTAAGGTCAAATCCGGAACATCACGCAAACCGCTGACGAAGCAAACCGAGTGCCAGGAATCTGATTCAACTATTCGGCCTCGTCCACGGCATCGCCACCATTGTCCTCGTTTCACTCATGCAAATCTCCCTCAGCCGCCCGCAGGAAACGGCTTGTGTGCGAATCCCTTCCCCTTCCTGTCTCAGAGAGAGCCGTGTGGCTCAGGAAGTCCAAGACTGGGGGTGAGGGGCGTGCAAATAGCACTGTAATGAGCCTACGTCTTTAACTGGTGCACTGGGACAGTAGACCGAAATGGTTGGTAAGATTACTATTGAAATGTAATCCCTTACAGTTACAAGTCACTTATTTATTTATTTATTATATACAAAATCATGTAAATGATTTGCCTAATTCCATTCATCTGTGGTACCTGGGTAGGGCAAAAAAGGTGAGAACAATAAAACCATTCATACGCATTAAATAATAATAATAATAATAATAATAATAATAGTAATAGTAATAATAATAATAACCTTTATTTACATAACACATTTGAAGGAACTAGGGGTGTAAATCACACCTATCATGGCGATACGATTCAGTATCGATTTCCTGACCCAACGATTAAATTTTTTTTTCGATAATCCAGAATTCACCACGATACGATTCAATATGATTCTTCGATTTTTTTTATTTAACCTGACAGGGGAGTGGAATCATGTCCAGGAGCAAATGGATAAAAATAGACCAGAAAAAAGATCGACACTCTTGCAGACGTATCGATACATTGTATCGTCAGCTGTTGCATCGATATATCGATACAAAATCAATATTATTTACACCCCTACAAGGAACCCTAGGTCGCTTTACAAAGAAACAGAACAAAAGCAACCAAAGAAAAGACAGGAGGTAGCTATATAATTAGGGAAAGCCAGGTAGAATAGATGGGTTTTGAGTTGAGTTTTGACCCTGTCCAGAAATGGAGAAAGACGAACATCTGCTGGAAGGGAGTTCCAGAGGAGAGGGCAGCCACAGCAAAAGATCTGTCCTCAAATGTCTTGTCTGGATGATGAGGAGGCCAGCACCAGAAGATAAATATTGTAATCAGCAGTGATATCAGTAACTAAGTCACTTTGATTTTAGCCTTATTTCAGTAACTTGTAATTAGTCGATTAATTGGATATTTTTTACCTAAAATATTGACAGTGAAACAGAAATTAATCTTGTCAGCTGTAATTGAAATGTATTCAATTTTGGTTCATCATGTTTAATTAAATTAATTACTCTGAAACAAACTCATTGTAATTAATTAATATGTTAATATTGTGATGGCTTTCTTCTTATTCATGTTTTTCTATGAATATTGTTGAATGATATTAATCATATTTGGGATTTTCAGGAATTATATCAAATTTGTGTAGATCATTAGGTGGTGGTGTCAGAAAAAAAGTGGTGACAATAACAATGATTCAATTCCTCGGCAATTCATCGATTACTGTATTAGTTGTCATTTGATTTAATAATCAATTAGTCATTGATTAATCGACTAACTTTTCCAAATCAGTAATCAGATTAAAGTTACTTACTCAAATCACTTGAATTATAGTTCTGTCCAAATTTGCCTTTATGTTTAGAAAGAAAACAATAAGTGACAAAGATTTTAGGTTTTAAACATATCCTTGCTAAATAGCCGAAAAACATCTCCAAAATGCTGACATTTGAATGCCATCACAATGTGCTTATCTTGCTTCTTACAGACAAGATCGATTGATGACAGATGATATCGTTCACATATCTGGCAAACCACACGGCACTGCGCAACAGAGCTGTTGAAATATTATCAACCAACAGCCAAACCAAAGATATAAATCTGTGTGTGGTTCACCAACAGAGTCATGGATCACATGTTATCAGAATGTAGTAATGAGATTACAAAATCTAGTGAGTTTGCTTCCAATGCTGGCGTATTGTGAACTTTCACCAAAACTAAGTCGACGCAAATAACGTTGTCAGAACTCCTGAAAATCACATATAAGTGGATGGGAAGAGACACACCTGTGTCAAACGGCACAAGAATAGGGCTGTTGCATGGTGACATTTTGGTGGTTTCACCTACAGTGAAGTATAAGTACTGTGAAGCGGTATACCTCAACACTTTACGTCCATTGTATAGGGCCATATACTGTACATTGGACGTAGTTAGGCTGCCATCTGCTGGCGTTTGATAGCATATTACCATGGATAAATCAATAATGTGGAACGAGATTGTGACGTCAGGCGAGGAAGCCTGCTGCCATTTTAAGTGGAGTGCGCCGCTGCTCTTCCACCTTGTGACACGTGGGAGCGTGCACGCACACACACACACACACACATCAACACACACAGCGAAGCAGCCCGCGTTGATAACCACACATGTGTGCATGCCACGCTGCTAGGCATGGTCGTGCACGCGTAGAGAATTCAGTGGACTGTGGTGTACACGCGGGTGTATACGCATGAACGTAGCAGCAGAACATGCACACGTGTGTGTTTATCAACGCGGGCTGCTTCACTGTGTGCGTGTGTCTGTGAGGTTTGTATCAACAGTGCACATTTGATGTCAACCTTCGGCTGTCTCCACGAATGCTCAGATGCGTGTGCGTGATTGCGCGCATACTTGTGCAGGTGTGCGCAGCCGCGTCGGCACCAGAGGCCGTTCCGACTGCGTATAATGAGCTCCTCCCAAGGACGCATCGCATTGGTTGCGGTGTGTTTTGGAAGCAGACTGAAACGTGATCGCTCGTCCCCAATTGAAGACTTTTTAACGGACAATGCTATGCAAAGTTCGCTCTCTGCCTGTCTGACCGCAATGCTACCACCAACCAAGTCTTTTATTCTGTTGATAAAGGAGAGTCTGAAGTAGTGGTGGGCATAGATTATTTGGTAATGCTTCCTTTTACAGTCACGCTAATTACCATGTAATTACATTGTAATTATGTAAATGTATTGTAATCACTCAGTAAATACACATTGTTAGCAAGTCTTTACATGGTAACACAATTATCGATTACTAACTAAGATTACTACAATTATGTAAATACTTTGAAGTTTTGTGTAATTATATAGTAACTACATTGTAAATACAATGATAACCAAAGTCATTGTTGTTACCATGGTAACATGTATTTACTAAGTAATTACTATATATTTACATGATAATGACTATGTACGGTATGTATATTACATACCGATTATTTTTAAAATCAAGGTTAATCTCACTTCCTGTATCCAAAACCAATGCAGCGTCTCAGATGGCACACTTGGTGCACTATTTTTAGTGCATAGGGCGCTGTCCAGAGTTGTTGGTTTAATTCCAGTGCACCGAGATTGGCCCGGATGATGCCCTAAACAAGCCCAGAAACCCAGTGCGCGACTGATACTGTGACGGATACTTGCCGCACTAATCGGCCTCTGTTCTGCCGTTGACGTTTTATTATTATCATTATTATAATTATGAATGTATTATTTCCGTTTTTATTGTCGACTATTTTATTATATTTTCTGGTGCCTGTATGAGTTCCATTTAATCTCGACGTAGAGGAACGCGGTGGCTCACAAAAAACACTTTAAAACGCACACCAGTTCAAAATCCGACCACAAGATGTTGGTCTGTGACCAGTTACACATTAACTCCCTTGTATCGTTCATCACTTCATTCACGTTCATTTTACATAAATATTGATGAAATACAGTCAAAATCCGACTTAACATGTGACCACCGAGTGGTCACATGTTCTTCTGGATCAATAGGCTGGCTGCTTCTACTAGTCGTTCCAAAAGGAATGAGAAAACGGGTTGAACTGATTATTAAATCATGCATTTGTGGGTCACAGATCTGCACGATAACATTTGGGTGAGGAATAGCACACCGCAAGTTACGACAACAATTTTTAAATAACCCTGTAGGAGTGTGCTCCCACCGAAAAGACATGTTAAAAAAATAGCCAAATACACGGCAAGTAAATGACACCGGAAGTGAGGTTCAGAAACCGGAAATACCCCCCAAACTCGTCTATAGAGAAACAAGCGAGCCAAAATGCCAAGCGCAAACTTGTTCTGTACAAAGTAAGTAGTAATGGAAGTAAAATTCAAGTGTGGGCCAACAGACCATGAAGATGAGGGTGTGTGGCAGTCGCTGGCTGACCGGCTTTTGGTCCTGTGCTTCCATCCCAACTTTGAAAATAAATTAACGGTAATAAATTCCATATCGCCTGATAATAATCTCACATAACGCACTGCCATTAACGGCACAGTCATAGTCTGGAGTTTCCTTTCCTTACACCTAACTCACATATTGAAAAAACCCTGGGACGCGCCGAATTTAAAAAGGGATTAGTTAATGTACTGACCACTTCAAACATAGTTCAATGAAAATGTAAATCGCCAAACAAGCTATCAAACGGACTCACTGTTGATGATGGATATGTCGCGGTTCTTGTAGTACTCCGACAGGGTCACCGACGACCCGGACACGGACGCCACAAAGCGAACAGTCCTGCTGCTGTCGGCGCAGTCTAGGTAGTCCGACACGCTGGTCGCTCCGCTGTCGTAGACTCCCCTCCCGACGCTGCCGGCTCCGATCCCCATCCCTCCCATTCCCATGCCACCGTGCATGCCGTGGTGCACGGTGCCCGTGCCCAAGATGCCGCCCGTGTTCACGTGGCGGGTGCGGACGTCGGAGAAGCCGAAGATGTCTCGGGTGCGGTCGCGGCAGTAGGACTTGTACACCCATTGCACGACTGGCACTTGGGTTGACACGGTGGTGTAGTGACAGGGCAGCACCACCGACTGGTAGAGGACGGAGTAGCGTTTCTCGTCCCGCACAAACACCTGGATGCCCGAACATACATCTGGGGGTAGAGAGGATCACAACACAGGGGTTGGTCCAAAATGCAAAGGCAGACAACCCTACAAATGGTCAGGACTGAGCCTAGTACTGACCCTAAACAGAACAACACTGGATCGGTGTCTCTGGAAAACAAGGATGCATTTTTTTTTTGCCGTCGGCACCATTTTTTTTTTCAGCTTTATTAGACAAGAAACAGGGCTGAAGAGATGTGCTGATTCTATGCTAATGCCACTTTATAATTTATGTGCTTTTCTTTCTTTTGTGTCAACCTTCGAAGGGTGAGGAACCGGGCCAAAAACATAGTGGCAGACCCCTCCCACCCAGGACACCATCTTTTCGCCCTCCTGTTTCTTGTGCTTCAGGTGCTTCTGAACGCAGGGAGGTGCAGTACATGTTACGCACATAGACTCGTTGGTGGAGCCACTTTATAACTTATGTGTTTTATTTTCTTTCTGTTTCCCATAGGCCTTGTTTTTTGCTTTTTGGAGTTTTTTGTTGCTGTTGTGTCCTGCTTATATTAATGAACTTTGCTCACCACCTTCTGATCCTCAGAGATGCCCAACTAAAATTCCATATGTATGTACTTGTATATGCAACATGGCGAATTAAAATGAATCTTCAATCTTGACCTTGTTCATCACCTGTTGATCTTGAGAGAGTTGTTTCATGCTTCATGTTTGGATCTTGAATCACAATTATTTAAATCTGATTATGATCACTAATCCACACATACATTCACAAATGAAAATAAGAATTGGATATAACCTCCTTGACAGAGGTAATGGGGTCATTATTTTCAAAAGCATCAAATCACTTTCAAAGTGAATACATGACGACAGCGCTTTGAAGAGACATTCGTTACACAACTCCCACGCTCTGCACAATGTCGGATGTTGTACTGCAGCAAGGAATGGAGGTTTGTTATCTATAATAACTCAGCAACGTTTATTTTAGCTCAGCTCGGCCCCCACACCCACTGCAGACGACCAACAAACTTGCACTTTACACGCTCAAAACGATAGGATCGTTCTAAAAAGAATGCACCTGGGGGTGTACGCAGCCATTCTGGGGCCCCATGGCCGGGCCCCTAAATACACACAACAGTATCATTCTAAATTCTACTATTTGAAGCGGGGCCGATACACAGTACATTTCGCAGTGTTACATCAACCCTTAAAGAGTTAAATTTAACACTGTGTCTGAGTGTATTTGGTCCTTACCAGATTTGGTGTTAAATTAACTCTTTCCATAGTGTTTAACTCTTGAAATTAACTTGAAATTGAGTAAAAAATTAAACACTGGCTAACACTGTACAGCACCGCCGGCACGTCCGTGAACGGACGGGCGTCTGCATCTGAGCGGACAAAGGGCGCGAGGGCCTGCGACACGGCAAGTCGGCAGCGCCGCTGCGTCACTAACCCCTGGGGTCCGAGACGAACCTCTGTCCGAGCCAAGGTTCGGGTGCCGCATGAGTCATGATGCGGCACCCGAACCTGGAATCATGGTGGGCTTTTGGCGGGGCTTTGTAGAGTCTTATTGACACAGCGCCTTGTAAATCAACACCAACACTAGTAAATATTCAACTCTCTCCGTTGTTATAATAACTCTGAAAGAGTCAATGAACTTTGACACTGCATATTTAACACTGCAAAATTGCAATGCCAACAACGACTATTTTAATAGTCGATTAGTTGCAGATTATTGCAACGATTCATTGATTCATTTTTTAACCCCAATCCAAAAATATTAACACTGAACAACAATTACAAGAGACTAATCTTACAAACTTGAAATAGTCAAATTTGGTTCTTCTTGAACAACAAGAATTAAAAGAATTACGTTACATATTCCAAAACCAACTCATTACCACAAATGTAGTCCGTAATAGGGTGGATGGCCCTAATGTGGCCCATTTTTTAAAACTTCTTAATGTGGGACAGTCAGTTGCTTCACGTGCGACAGTGAAATGTAGTGTCGAGCAGTCAAACTTAATGTTAAACACATTACCATAGTTTACTTTTACCATAGTTTCACTGACATTCATTAGTTTAGGGAGGAGCCAGAACCACTGGAGCTTAGGTGTCCCACATTAGGCTGTGGCCCACATTAGGGCAATCCTCCCTATTTAGATTTTTTTGTGTTTCTTCATATTAATGTTTTTTCCTCATCAATTATGACTATTTAATATTTCATATTTTCAAATAGTATGTGTTAATATCAAATGTAAGTGGGTTAATGTCATCAGAAACCTGCCGAAATAACAACAATTACATTTCTTGGTGAATATCGATTATCAAATTAATCAGCACCAAATGTCATAATAGCTTAAGTAACCAATCGTAGCGGGCCTAGTGCTCTGTGCCACCCAGGATGGCAAAAGTACCCGGAATTCTTACATGAGTAAAAGTAAAATACATTTGTACAAAAATAACATGTATAAAAAAAATTGTGTTGCATTTTATTATTCTGAAATATTGAAGTGAATGCCGTGTGTGTGTGTTTGTGAGGAAACTGTGCATGTGCGTGTCTTTATTATGAATGCGTGCGAAGACCTGACACTCCCACACACACACAGCTGTATGGGTGTGTTGGTGTGTGTGTGTGTGTGTGTGTGTGTTGAGGACAGTAATTGGAAACAGTGAAAAAAATGTTATCTCTGCCTCAAACAAAAACATGCTTGACTGAGCGTAAAATCTCGAGTGATTTGCACGGTTTCAGGAGTCTCCACGATTCTTTTCAAGTTGGTCTATAGTTGGAGAGAGACAGACAGAGGGGGCAGTATGTGAGAGAGCAGGATAAACAGGGAGGATGAGACAAAGCTAAAAGTGCAACAATATTTTGTCAGACTTGCAATAAATGAGGGCCAACAGGTGGACAGGGGAACGATAAACCCACTAATGTAGTAATGTTCCACATTAGGGTAGTCGTTTACCAGTTTACTGGTAAAGTAGTAAAAACACAAAAAGGCATAGGAGATTTGTTTCTCTCATCTCGATCGGGTGAGGGGAGAAAGAGGATGTAACCAGAGATGGCAAGTAACAAAGTACAAATACTTAAGTACTGTACTCAAGTAGAATCTGTACTTTTAGAAGTACATTTTTCTGTGAGTACGTTTTACTTCTACTCAGTAATTTTTAACAAAAATATCAGTACTCCTACTCCTTACTTTTCTCAAAACAGGGTTGTTACTTTTTTCTTTTCTTTTTTTTTTTTTACAAATGTATTTTACTCTTACTCAAGTAAGAAATCCTGTTACTTTTGCCATCTTTGGATGTAACTATACTTCTAGAAACTTCTGGAGTTTTTACTCTCAAGTCCAACTTCATTCCGACTAGGGGATGGGAGAAATCTGGAGCACCAGAAATCTGTTATTAGTTTTTTTATGAGGGGGGAGTGAAGGG
>OMKY01211430.1:0-14012 GCA_900302395.1 Bregmaceros cantori | reverse complement strand
AATTTGGTTTCTTATTTAATTAAAAATAAAAATACAAAACATGCAGTCGGTAAGACCACTTGGTCCTGTCGCTTCCGTGCACACCTATGTCTCCATTACAGGTGTTGGCACTGTTTCAATCACAGTGGTGGATGAACCTAGATTTATTTAGTCACACATACATACATGTCCAGTGATATTCTTCCACCAAAATCCTTTAATCATCCACTGTTCCAACAAATGCACATTGACAAGGGTATGAGCTGCCACACACGTTACATCTTGCTCTGCAAAGATACACCAACGTCTATATCTTCTTCGTGGACTCAGGCTGTTTGGTGTCGGTGGAAATATTATGTTAATTATGTTAATATTGTTAATCTTCAAGCTTTGAGTCCATTCTGAGATATGGGATAGCCTGCTGGTTTGGTAACCTAACAGTGAAACTGAAATCTCAGATTACAAGGCTGGCAAATGCGAAAGGGAAGATGATGGGCATGTCCTCCAAAATATCTTTAACCAAGCCGTACTTACAGGCTCAGAACATAATTTCCAATCCATCACATGTTGTGCATTCTGAGTACATGCTAATGGGAACGGGGAGATTTAGTCACATAATGTAGACTTAATAGGTACAAGAATTGTCCCTATATCTATTAAGGTGCTGAACGAGAGCTAGAGTGAAGAGCTAAGAGACATTATTGGACACACCCTAGCTGCAGAGGCTTTTGTTTTCTCTTTTGTTGTTCCTTGTTTTGATGTTTTTGTGTTTCATTTCCTGTTGTCTACGGTACCATATATGTTAAATGTTGTGTGCTGCAGACGCGGTCTGTCTCCAGGACAAATTGGTCCAATGGGACACGGAAATAAATTCACCTTGAACCTTGATTATGGTTACTGAATATTGCCAAAATATCATGCCGATACTCACACTTGTTTTAAGATACCAAATAAAATATTATTTAGAAATGTTCTGTTTTTTTTGCACTACAAATGGAGGGAAGCGACCAGAAGTGACGACAAAATCGCATGAAAATCTCAGGATATATTGCAATGTGACCAGGAGCGAAATTGCCTAGATTGTCTCCATGTGTGTCCCTGGCTTAAGGAGAAGACATCTTGGTAAAGGGCCTATGAATGTACAATAAATGAAATGCAGAATGGAAATACGGAACAATTCCTCTAATTAACCCTTCCAATGCTTACATATTTTAAGTCAAAATTAATTGTAAGGGGTTATTATTCTGCAGGTAATGGCAGTATAATACAGTGTGTGGCCTAGTAATAATATGTGTTGTAATCATAATTAGTTTCATACTCTACTAACATAATTAAGTAATCTGAGAGATAAAACAACACACAAAATAAATCAGTGTTTATTCACATTCACTGCAATTGGATGCATACCGATGCATCGATTATACAAATATTTTTGACACCTCTAGTAGAGCAATGTAGGCAGGTGGAAGTGCAGGGAGCTGAATTAGGAAGGCAACTGCGAAAAAAGTTTAGAATAAAGTGCAGAATCACCTGGAGTCTTACCAACAGGATTGGGAAGGACCTACATTTAGATTACCTTAAAAAAAAGCTTCAATCAAATAATTTATAGCAAACAGAGTAGCTACAAACATTTTCAACACATGAAGCTATTTATTGAGAGTACTGCTAAGGTAAAACAAAAGTAACCTCTGGATTACTTCAAGTTTCAGGGGGACCTTCAAGGTGCCTTCAGCCCCGAAGACGAGACTTGTATGTCTCAAGTCTCGTTTTTCGCAGTCTCGGCAGTAGTTGGTCTTGGTATTGCGTCTTTGGTCTTGGTCTCATAGTTGAAACATTCTATTCATGGCAGGCCTGCTAGTCTATCTGCATGAGGTCCTAGAGGACTTACACAAATCAAAGGAACAACACCCTCTCAAATGCAATAGTATAATTTGGATGTTCATGTACCAACAGCCAACAACAAAAGTTGAGTGAGCGATGTAACCATTTTGGGGTGGGGTCTCAGCCTTGCTCTCAACTGGTCTTGGTCTTGTCTTAGCCTCGAGCCAGGGGTTCTTGACTACAAGTCTGATAGAGACCACGTTATTCCATTGATGGTCAGTGTACGGTGCGAGTGAAGTGATTATTATTTAAAACAAAAATACTGGATTATTGCTACAGGAGGCTCTGCAAGACTCCACCTCCTGAACTGCAATTCTGCGCACTACAAAATTGTAGACATTTTTGGACTAGTGGTGTTCGTTTTTAACCCCTTAAAAGGCACACCCACCCAAACCGGAACCAGTCCGCCACCAAAATATCGGTCCTGAACCGGTTTGGAGCGCAAAAATTTCATTCTTTCTTAAAGTTCATAATTTTGTGCAATGTTAAGTTTATATATAGTTTATACAAAATATATTTGGTGGAAGTTTCAAACTTCAGTGCAACTGTATTAACATGAAAACCGGGTTTAAAATGCCACTACCTTCACTTCCTCGTCTGTCTACAAGATGGAGACTCAGATGCATGGGGCTTGATGACTGACAGTGAAAGTGGAAGGAAAATAGTCTCCCAGACATAGGATATTTTAAAATGTATAGAGAACAGAAAAAAAAAACGTTTTAACCGGTTTTGTGGTTAAAAAGTTTCCGTTTCTGCTCCTCATAAAATTCCGTAAAATTCTGTTAGTTTTCGGTTTTAGTTTTCGTTCCGTGAACCGGTTCGGAGCTCTGCAAGACACGCAAACCGATTCATCCACACATGTTGATGAATCTGAGTTCAACGTATAAATACGTAAAAAATAAATAAAACTTGTAAACAAAAAGTCCTTTGTCACAGCTGGATGGATAATGGAGAAGGGGGCGGGGCCAGTGCCCGCATGTGGTCCTGAAGCTGAGAGCGCAGGCTGTGAACGCACCAGGAGCGACTCTCCATCAACTCCTCCAAGGAACGGAGCAAGTCACAGAAAGCCTTCAACACACATCACACATAGCTTTTAATGGGACAACCCAGAATAAATAAGACTTGTAGACAATGCAAGATAATGTAATGTAGTTGACGTACCGTTTGTAGACAGTGCAGTACAAAGAAATTAAGTCTTAAGTGCTGCATTATCATGTTTCAAATAGTGATTAAAAATATTCATGATGAAATTGGCCCGCAATGTTTATTACCCAATTCATGTGCAGATATAGAAAACCCCTCCTGGAAATTCCTGCGACGCTATTGTGACATCATTTCTTGCTTTTTGCCAACCTCAATCACCATCATGGCCGACTGTGCCCTGCGCAGTGGAATCTACCTTAAAATGCCGCTCTGACAAACAGTGACAAACAATACCGGCCTCTGCCGTGGAACGCCCGCGCCTCCTCACAGCTGCGCCTCCCCACAGCTGCGACACCATCAACTCGGTCTGTGAGCCTCGCAATATGACTTCAGGAGCTTTTTCAACGTGACTGAGGTGAGTAGATCTACAAAATTTGTAACTACCTGTGCCAAATGCTGAATTGTCCTGAAGTATCCTGAATAAACCCTAGTTTATCCCAATGTGTTTCTGGCAAACCGTGACTCATTGGAAAAACATGATGAGACTAATATTTCACTTATTTAACAAAAGAACGCCTTTTCCCTGCATCATTACACCCCCAAACACTTGACACTTCTTCATCTTTTTTCGGCACGCTGCTTCCTGTTTTAGTTTACACCCTAGCCATGGATGGCTAGGGTGTAATAATACCTCCATGGTCCACCCTGTAAGGTATAATACCTCCATGGTCCACCCTGTAAGGTATAATACCTCCATGGTCCACCCTGTAAGTTATAATACCTCCATGGTCCACCCTGTAAGGTATAATACCTCCATGGTCCACCCTGTAAGTTATAATACCTCCATGGTCCACCCTGTAAGTTATAATACCTCCATGGTCCACCCTGTAAGTTATAATACCTCCATGGTCCACCCTGTAAGTTATAATACCTCCATGGTCCACCCTGTAAGTTATAATACCTCCATGGTCCACCCTGTAAGTTATAATACCTCCATGGTCCACCCTGTAAGTTATAATACCTCCATGGTCCACCCTGTAAGTTATAATACCTCCATGGTCCACCCTGTAAGTTATAATACCTCCATGGTTCACCATGTCAGTTGCTCTTACAATGTGCTGGTGCTGGCTCAGCAGCATCTTCTCTTTGTGGCTGAATGACTCCATCTGCTGGAGGAGGAGCACATGTGCGTTGATGACGTCACATCTCCTGCAGGGAGCCAGGTCAAGAAGTTACGTTGAGATAATGCAGAAAAGCTTTGGCTATATAGTAGACTGCATTTGCCTAGTTATTTGATGGACTTTCAATTGTGAATGTAATTTGGGAAGACATGTTGTTTTATTATTTTGATTGTGGTCACACACACCAATGTGTGAATGCGATTTAAGGTGTAATTTCCATACACCTTAAATTACCTTTCCCTTCAGTACTAAGGACTTATTACAAAACATGGGATTGCTCAGTAAAAACGTTCAGCAGCTAGCTAGCCAGCATCAGTGTAAGGGATTTGACGTGAAACATAAAGACTCTACTCACTGTGCGTGTTCTCCGTTCTTCTCCAAGTTGGGAGGAACGGCGGACAGTGCTGGGGGACTCTGTGCAGGTGAGCTGGTGGCAGAGGCTGCTGTGGACAGAGGTTTGATGAGGGTGCCCAGCAGCTTGCTGCTCACAGACTCGGGTCTCGCTCCAGGGGTTGTTACTCGTCCTGCGACGCTGTGGGAGGCTGTGGCAGGGACTGAGGCTACAGATGGGCCGTTGGACAGGCTGTGGGCAGTGGCAACGGAGACATAATTACTATTTGGCATGGTGATCTCCTAGGGCCTAGGCCATTAGGTGGCATGGTGGTGCAGTGGTTAGCATTGCTGCCTCACAGCTAGAAGGTCCTGAGTTCGAATCCCAATCCGGAAAGTTCCTTTCTGTGTGGAGTTTACATGTTCTTCCCGTGTCTGCGTGGGCTTACTCCGGGCACTCCGGTTTCCCCCACCACCAAAAACATGTGCTAGTTAACCTGCTCCATTCAGTGCCCCTGGCTCAGAATCTGGAGTTGGCCCCCGGGCGTTGCACCGCAGCTGCCCACCGCTCCTCAGGCATAGGTCAAATGCGGAGGAAGAATTTCACAGTACATGTATGTATGTGTGACAAAATAAAGTATTTTATCTTATTATTTCTGTGGCGTTGTGCTTTATATTGTAATGTGAGGCTGCCTCCTCGTGGAGGAGCTGGGGGAATACAGCTGAACCAGATCGACAACAGACTGAGCTCAGCGCATTGCCAAGCTCCGTTCAGACTCTATTTATAGGGGCGTGTCGGCACATGCCAAGTGACCAACGGTGCAGGGCCCACAATGCACTGTGTCGTTTCAGTACAATATGTTCTGTGGCACGTATGTGTAGGTGTATGTCCGAGACAAATTTCCCTTGGCACGAATGAAAATCATTTTGAATATTGACATATATCAGTTAATATCTCGTAGAGTGTTGGCATTCAAGATTTTGTGCAAGTGCTTTATGCTTTACATTAAATTAAAGTGATATGCTTTATCTTAAACAACCATTGTGAAAACAAAGCATTGTAAAAACAAAGCTAAGTCAGAAGTTATTGCTCAACAAAAATTTGGCCATTCAGCCATCATCCAAGTATTGGATGAAGTACTGTTATTTGTAAGATACGCTACTTCACACACACACACACACCTTTGAGTTCGGATCGATGACGGCCATGCCAGACAGAAAGGCCTCTCTGAATCCAGACGCTGCGGCGGAGAGTGCTCTTGCGGTGCTCCAGACACCAGCTGATGAGGCTGGTAGGAAAGTCTGCTGCTGTCACGGTCGCTCCAGTTGTTAACAGTCTCATGGTCGGGCATAAGGTCCTGACTCGAGAGCACGCTGTCCATTGCTGAGGTTTTTGTCACCAAGAACAATGCTTTTCTCTGGACACCTTCTGCTGGCGGAGGTTCCTCCATGCTCTGGTCTTCCCCATTGGCAACGGGAGCTGTGGGTGCAGATGCCGTGGCTGTCTTCTGCTCCGTGCTGGTGTCCATTGCGGTGCCATCGACCTCTTCGTGTTGCTGCTTGGCTTCTTGGAGCCGCCTGGCCCGCTCCACTTCGTCCACACCCCTATTGCCTTTTGCCACGTCGACGGAAGGTGTCTGGACGGGCGTGGACAGGCTAGTCACGCTGCTGTACGACATATGGACGGGGAGGTCAGCCGCTGCAGGAGACGAGGAGGTTGATGCGTTTGGATTGACAGTTGACGCGATGGACTCGCTGACTGACGTCTGAAAGGAAGTGAAGGGGGACTTTTGCAGCTGCTGATGATACCTGCAGAAATGACATCGCGTTGGCATCAAGGTGTGTTCCAACTTCCGCATTGGTTTTCGCCTCGGGTGGGCGGAGCATCTGATAGTCAATAGAAATATTCAAATTTTACGAGCCTGTTTTAAAATATTTAAAGCTTGGTCATAATTGATGTTTTAATTTATATTATCAGGTATGCCCCGTGTTAATTGTGTGAGGGAGGTCATAGTTTTACAAACACATTTGATTTGGTGTTATTCGCTTTTTGAATACCAATAGTTGGCGGGGCATGGGAGGGCGTGGAGAGGAATGGCCCTGGGCACCAGGCGCTATAGCACACTAGCACAGTGGTACACCGGGAATTAGTCTCTACTGCAATCTGTGAGTGCATATTTCAACAGGCTATATTTTACTTACACATATTGCTGACACGGTGATCATGCTAGTATTTCTACCTTATATTTTTATGCTGCTAGCGGATAGCAGCATAAACATAGCAGCGGTCCCGGTATGGCTTAAAGTGTCGGTGTAGCTTTGGCGCCACTGGCGTTTCAAGGTGCAGTTGCACTCGTGTACACAAATCACAGTACCTGTATTACAGTTTTATAAAATTATTACTGTATCGCTGACTTACGTATAAGACATGCCCTTAGGCTCCATATTTGGAAATGGGTGTCCCCGAACCTCCCTGACTGCCCCGGACATACGGGTACTTTCTCAATATGGCAGAGCCCATAACCCCATGCCGGCGGGTTTAGAGCCTGTCCATTCGCGGCAATGGATGACGTCACGCACGCTGTGTCTACTTAATATACAGACTATGGTGACATTATGGTGAGATAATTATTTATCCCCGGAACTAACCTGCGCTAATAACAGGTACATTTGCAATCAACGTTTGACTAAACCCTAATTTATGGCACCACACACCATTTAAGGTGCCGCTCTTCGTCCTCCCTCTTCTTCCTCAGTCTGTTGCGCTGTGAATCACAAGGCCTGCCAGGATCAGCCACGATGCTGGTCGCGCTGGGCGGGCTGAATGCAGGACTGGGCGCTTTCACGCCCGTCACTTCACTGCACTCTAGCTTGTCGCCGGCTCCTTGGACGTCATTGTAGTTCCAGCGACTGCGTGGCTTGAGCACCTATCGTCAGGAAAAATCTCTTTATTAGGGCATTCATGCGATTTCTACTGATGTTCTATGTTGTGAGCCACGGACCGCACTCTATCATGCCTAGTCGGCGCAGCGGTGCGCGGATTGGCTCCCGCTCCCTTCAAGAGGACTGCGTTGGCGTTCGGACGACCCGGCGGCAAAATCCCCAAACAGGTGCGTTAGCCTGAAGGGGCATGTTATGTTTTTTCCTTGAGGTTGTTAATCAGTAAGACAACACACATGGAATAGTTAAAGATAAATTAATAGAATTTTTCGGTGCTGTGGATTAATCGCTTGATGCATCTGCTTCCAGACGTCTCCTCTCAGGCTGACACAAAGCTGGGTCCGTCATCAACAACTTGGAAAAGAAGACAAGTAGCTAGGAACCTTTTGTATGAACTCTCACCTTGTGTCTGAAGACTCTTATTTAAGAAATAATCATGGAGAGACTCTTTGATTTATGTTTATTTTCTTTTATGTTCTTCTTTGTTTTTGATAGAAATTGTATTTACAATGTACGGGTTTGCCCTTGAGGAACCCAACCCTTCTCCTTGTTCTGCTTGGTTTCATATTAGGACATTCCTCTTGGAATTCATAACATCCTATTGATTATAAAACATATTCATAGCTAGAAGGCCAAGGCTATATAGCGTCAATTATCCTATCCTAGGATCCCCCATGAAAGTGACTTATTCAAAAACTGGTTTTGCTTTAGTGAACATTTCATGACAATCCATCCGTGACTTTTTGGGTAATTTTGTAAAGAATTGTTAAAATAATTCCTGGATCTGGATCATAGTCCGGATCGTATCCACATTTTAAGGAATTGTTCCTTGGGACGATACCTAACCCAACCCTGGAAAATATACCGTGAAAATTCATAACTTTGACTAATTTTGCTCACAGACACACAATCCAACAAGCCAAGAAAGGGACACATGCTTTCAGCATAGGTTGCTGGTGCTTATCATGAATAGAATCAGTATTTAGGGAGTGACACAGTATACTCAGTAAATGGAAAACACACATACATCTAAAAAAAGTTGAAAAGGGACAAGGGATGTGAAAATGTAGTAAATGCAATATTTGATTAATCATTAATTTTATTGGTCATTTAATCGATTAATCATTCACTTTTTTAGACCTTCTTCCTGCTGCTAGCTAACATGGTGTGGTCCCATGAAAGGCAGGATTTTATTTTTCAAGTAATTTTTTGGGCGCAAGCGCCATCTTTTATTCTTTATTGAGAGAGATGGTGACAGGATTAAATCGGAAACTGGGATAAAGAGTCAGGAGTCACTGCAGAAAAGCCAGAGAGGGTATGTGAACCCGCGGCGCTGCTCGACCTGTGGTCTGGGTGCGCTCTATAACCACTCAGCCACCGCGCGCCCCCGAATTGCAGGACTTTTTACCTGCACGACCAAGATACGTTATCAACAAGGTAATCGGCAGGAAAAATGAAAGTGGTAATTACGTAAATAATGTGGGTTTAAATTCCATGACGCTCTTGAAGCTTTTGCGGTATTACAAACCAACTGTAGACAAAATAGTTCCCTAACTGATCAATGTGCAAGAGGAGACACATACATTTCAACACTATAAGAAGCATTAGGAAAAGTTGCCCTGAAATAGTTATCATAGGCTTATTACTTGTGTCATATAAGCAGGACTTGAAAAACCACCAAATATCGGTCCTGAACCGGTTCGGAACGCAAGAATTCCGTTCGTTCTTAAAGTTCCTTATATTGTGCAAAGTTACGTTTAGATATAGTTTCTATAAAAAATATATTTGGTGGACTTTCAAACTTCAGTGCAACTGTATTAACGTGAAAACCAGTTTAAAACGCCATTACATTTGCTTCCTCGTTTGTCCACAAGATGGAGCCCCAGATGCATGGGGCTTGATGACTGACAGTGGGAGTGGATGGAAACAGTCTCCCAGACATAGCATATGTTAAAATATATAGAGAACAGAAAACGTTTTCAACCAGTTTTCTGGATTTCATTATGTTCCGTTTCTGTTCCGGAATGGTTGAAGAAATCTTTTTTCGTTTTCGCTCCTCGTAAAATTCTGCAAAATTCCGCTAGTTTCCGGTTTTTGTTTTCGTTCCTTGAACCGGCTCAGAGCCCTGCATAAAAGTAATGAAAAAATGGCATTTGTGCCTAAACAATAGCTTTAAAACTACAAAAAATAGATGATCCAGATCACAGTCCGTGGATCTGGACCGTGATCTGGATCATCTATTTTTTGTTATATGCAGGGTCTGTTCAAGGAACGAAAACATTGTTTTAGCATAATTGACCCTTTTTTGCATTCTCAGAGAGCCTCTAGATATTTTGGAATTTGTAAGAAAGTAACTTAGACAGCTCCAGATAAATACATACCTGCTGTCCAGGCCTCCTTTCCACTGGGCCCCGGATTGGACGTTCATGTTTGGCAACGTCCCGGGACGCCAGAATCTCTCTAGACCGGTCTCCGGTGGTGTCGCTCTTGACCGAGTTGGAAAAGCGTGGTGGGCTCATGACCTGCGGTTTGGGTAGGGTGGTCGGGCTTGGGCTAGCTGGCTTATGGTTGACAGCTGCAGCTTCAACAGAATCCCAACTCCAGCTGCCTTTACTCCTCTGTCCTTTCAACTGTTTCACTCTACGGAGACGGAGAAATACACATGTAACAAATGGAACTCTCAAAGTTGAGTTGACCCCCATTGTGTTTTGTGTTTAAGATTTCCCCCGGGGTATCCAGCAAATGCGACAAGCATCTCAACCAGAGCCCGAGAGGGATCGAGAGAACAGCCTCGCTAAAGAGCCAAATAGGGATAGAAAGATCAGCCTTGCTGAATGCAGACACCGTGTCTCTCAAGTGACGGGCCTTGCTGAACGCAAAGGCAACATTGCCCCAATCCCTGCATCCGCTGAGACTGTTAATGCCCCGGGGTATTTGCAACGGGCCAACGACTGTTTAAACCAATACCTCTGAGTGTTAGAGGGGGGCCGAGACTCCACCAATCCTCAGTAGACTCCCCAACTCTCCCGTAGACCACTGCCGGGGGCCTCAGATCCACCCCTTAATCCCCAACGTGAGACCAGAAACCATCACCAAAGACCAGATACCATCACCAACATGAACCACCAACATGCATTTTGGGTAAGAGGTAAAACTTCCGATCACTGAAGTCCCTCGGCCCCAGTACCAAGTCATAATGTTTTCTTGTAATTTTCCTTCTCAGCAGGAGCTGATCCAGAAGAGACTTAATTAGCTCAAACGTTTCCAACCCTAGCCTCGCTCCACTGCTCCGCTGCCATAATCAACCGCCCTTTTGTCCGCGGGCTATATGACTATCCGGTCCGATAAACCTACCAACTCCTTAATCGCTGGTTTCTCCCCTGCGGAGAAATTTGGAGGATCTGGCCGTATGTCAAAATTGGACAGCAATTTGTTGTTGACTCTAACAATATCGTGAATAATTAGCGGGATCCTATCCAGGCTCGGCTCCCACAGGGAGATTGGACATTTTTTTGCATAGAAATAAATGTAATATTTTTGAAAGGTAGAAAAGCTGTTAACAATTTGTATTAGTAATCAAATCAAATTAGGTTGAAAAGTGCCAATTACTAGACCATTGAGGAAGTTGAAGGTTGTGAAGTTCGCCGACATTGTAGGCTATGTAAATAAACAACATCCTATATTATCAAGTTTTGATAATTAGTAGACTTAGTACTTCTACCCTAATACTGTAGGGGGCAATAATGAGTATACATGACGCAAATGGAATATTTTTGCAGAGAAAGCTGTAAGTAGGCCTACATATATCGAGGATTGGATGAGGTCATCCAACCCTCGGTTTCTAAACCAGTTGTTTTCTGGGAGTACCTCAAAATTCCCACTTTAGGCAAATATTGTAAAGCAACCACAAAACGACCAGAAAGCAGTTTTAAATGGTATATCATGACTCCCCCCCACACACTGTAAACACAGAAAACCTGAAACCTAAAATGTGACTTTAATCAGGCATGCATACAGCGCTCTCACAGTCATACACACACACACACACACACACACACACACACACACACAAAAACCCATACACACACATGTTATATAGCATTTAACCCGCTATACGTGATGTGTATCGTGGGTGAAATCATTATGTCTCACCGGTCAGCGTATCTCAAGGTGTTGAGTGTGTGTTCAGTGGCTAGGTGCACCGGGGAGATGTTGGCGATCATACACGTCTTTGAGTTCCCAACAAAGGAGTCTTTCAAAACCTGTAGAAGGAGCAGGACATTCCATTGAAAGACCAGCTAAAGCTAGCCGTCTTATAGCTAACCAGGCTGCCTCGTAAACCAAGCGGTTGTGGTTCCTCGGCGGCAACAGGCTTAATGTTAAAAGCGATCTTTTGTAGAAATACTGTTGCGCGCGCGTTTGTGGCGTGTTTTGTTTTCAGCACAGCTACCGCGATTTGCAACTCACCTAACTGTAGTCTCAACTCTAACCACCAGGTTATAGTTGGGCCAGCTGGTCAATGATTAATCACCTCTACAAGTTAGCGCTCGTCTGAGTTGCTGTATAACTCGTATGAGTTTAATTCCATGTTCATGAGATGAGTTGGCTGGTCCCATCGAACCAAGTTGTTTATTGCGGTCTAAACTGTAGTCATCTAAATTATTATTATTAGCGCGAGCTTCCATTCATGCTCACATTATTGTGCCAGTAGTACTGGAGTTTGTGAGAGTCAAAACTAACTCTCTTATTTGGGCTTAAAGCCAAGTAGGCAATTTTGTACTTGTGATTACTTTGGCTGAGAAGGACGCGGGTCCTTGAAGCAAAGTGTACAAAGATTCAGTACACCAAGCACACACCTTAACATGCACTCATACATTCATATTGCATGTTCAGTGATAGTTCTAGTAACTCGCATCAGGAATCATAACACGACCACGGCAAATAGTTACAAATGTAATTACTGTAAAAAATGTAATTACTTCTATAATTTATAATGATATATTTTATTAATTTAGACGTAGTGTCTGAAATCTCGGCCGTTGCTGTTCAGTGCACTATAAGTGAGTGCCCTACTTAGGGATTAGGGAGTAGGGGATAAGGAGAGATTTTGGACACAGCCAGTATATGTGGCAGAGAACATATGAATTAATATATTTCTATCTGAATGGCGTGTTAAACATCCCAGCCCACTTGGCGTTAAACGACACTAAATTCACTTACACATCCACAGTCCGACATTGCACACTAGAAAAAAACTAAAAGAAAAAAAGACTAAAACGTACATTGGAGATATTCAGTTAAATAGGATGTCTTGCTTCCTCCGCCATGCCTTTGAAACTAAACTGGGTCCTGGATAAATAGCCACTAAAGTTTGGACATCAGGGGTCCGCGTTGGCCGAGTGGTTATGGACACCGCACCTAACGCGACCCCATTCATGTTAGTGGCGCTGTGTCTACCACAGTGTCTGCAGTGTCGCGAGTTCGACTACGCTCGTCGACTTGTCTGCAGTGTCTACCCCCGATCTCTTCAACCCAGTTTCCGACTAATCCTATCCAATAATAAAGATGAAAAAACGGCGCTGACGGCGGAAAAAATAACTTTGAAAGAAAAAAAAGTTTGGACATCAAACACTTCCTATCATACATTCTTTGCATCCACACTCATCTGAAATCCTCATCGAGAAGGCAGTACAAACATACCTGCGTGAGTTTGCTCTGTCTGAACGGTGTGTGCATTTGCTCTTGGTCCAGCGAGCGAATACATTCTTTAAGCTGCAGAACGAAACACAAGAGTCGTGATTAAACAAGCTTACTTGTTATATTTATTGTTATAATTTGTGTTGATGTGGGGCTTAGCAGTGTTCAGAATCCAAGATAATAATCCAAGATAAACGGGAATCGACAGCAATGCACTATGAGACTAAGCCACAGGCACAAGAGTGTAGGGAGGTGGCTGAAGCGGTCTAGCTGACCATGCCACAGAGCCAACATTAAAAGAGGGAGGCTGAACTCAGAAGACTCACCGCCAGCAGACTCTGGTTGATCTCTGCTCTCTCAATGCTGGTCTGTCTGTCTGGCTTCCCAGAGTCGGCTGCCTTCTCACTGCCAGCCAAGTCCACAAACCACATCCTAAAGACCAGTCATGTTCACTCTCTTTAGCATTTGAGAAGAATGTTCAGTTACCTTACGAAAATCTAATAAAACACAATGTTTAAAACTAAGATCTTATTATTTATATGTCTTTTAAACTATGAAGAAAGATGTTTTAATGTTCGCGTCCCGACTGCTAAAGGTGTATCCCCGAAAACAAAGCAAATTTTTTAAAAAAATATATCTAATATTTGTGTGCTGCCCCGTAGCTCAGTCGGTTAGGCAGTGCACTGGAAAGCACGCACATGCCTTAATGGCGCGGTGAGTCGGTGGTTCGAATCCCACCACCGACGTATTTCCCGCATGTCTACCCCCCCATCGTCACCTGTTTCCACTAACCCTAATAAATAAAGCTTGGAAAAAAACAGCCTGAATGGGCTGGAAAAAAAAATTATATATATATATATA
>OMKY01211424.1:0-11327 GCA_900302395.1 Bregmaceros cantori | reverse complement strand
GCTGCTGATGCTGCTGCAATGTATGAATGTTCCGTCTGGGAGAAATAACACGTCTATTCAACCATTAAAATCAGCTTCTCCTGACAAACTAATTAGTTCATGTTCCTCAGGTATCCATTCCGTGCTGTTGTCTTATATGCTGTGCTATGCCTAAGTATAGCCCAGAGAGTAGGTATTAAAAGCATCTTTGTGAGTCTATACACACACACACACACACACACACACACATACATACATACATACATATATACATACATGCATGCATACATACATACACACATACATACATACATACATGCATACATACATACATACATATACACATACATACATACATACATACATACATACATACATACATACATATATGTATATATGTGTGTATATAATATACAAACACACATATATATAATCGCTAAGGAATTGAATTCAATCATTGAGTCACCAGTTTTTTGCCGACCTCACCGCCTATTGGTCTACACAAATTAGATTACTTTATTATTCCTGAAGATCCAAAATATGATTAATAATTAATAATTATTTAATATTATGGTTTAAAAAATATGAATATGAAGACAAATATCAAAATATTAGCATGGAAATGTGTTGTCATGAGTTGTACGATAAAATTGTTGTACGATACGATACTTTATTTTATCACACATGCGCACATACATGTACAGTGAAATTCTTCCTCCGCATTTAGCCCATCCCTGAGGAGCGGTGGGCAACCACGGTGCGGCACCCGGGGGCCAACTCCAAATTCGGATCCAGCGCCTTGGCCAGGGGCATTGACTGGACATGTTAACTAGAACATGTATTGGATGGTTGGGATTCAAACCCGGGACCTTCTAGCTGTGAGACAGCAATGCTAACCACTGCACCACAGTGCCGCCACATTTGTTGGCAATGGTGAACCAAAATTGAGCACATATCAAGTTGACAAGATCCATTTCTGTGTCGCTGTGAATATGTTGGGAATTTCTTTTTAAAAGGAGAAATACCTAACCAATTGAATCGGTTTAATAATCGGCCATTAATCGACTATTGAAATAAGCGTTAGTTGTAGGCTTGCAGCCCTAATTTCAAGTTAACAAGATTCATCTCTTGAAATTGTTGCTTGCCGTGAATATTTTGGGATATTTTCTGATATCCAACCTATTCATCGACTATTCGTTTCAATAATCTGCAACTAATCGACTATTAAAGTTGATTAATCGGTTGGATAGTTTTCCCTCAAAAGAAATTGTTTACTTAACTTGTACACTCTGGTCAAATTTCGTTGTTCTTAACATATATACAAAGATTAAGTTACTTCATCTGACACTAACTCATTAGATGTAATTTATACCATTATTATTTTCATTGTTTTCTACATATTCATGACTTTTTTTAATCAATAATGTCAATTTGAGCTTTCATATTATGAATGAATATCAAATTTGTGTGAATAAATAGGAGAAACATCAGCACAAAACAGCCGACAATAACAATGTTTCAACCCTTTGCCGATTATCGATTATTAAATTAGTTGTCGATTAATTTTATCATCGATTAGTCATCGATTAATCGACTAATCGTTGCGCCCCTAGCCCTAATTGATGGAGACAATTTCTATGAGAGGAAGGGATCCTTGCCCTAAATATATACCAGTGTGTGTATTGTACGAGGCGTTATGTGTACTTTTCTGCAAGTAAACGTGTGTATAAGTGTCACAATTGCAGAGGGCGTGCACTGACTGTAGTTAACTCCTCAATTAGCAAGTCACCTTATTCGATGGATAGGCAATATTGGATTTGAGTTTGTGTTGTGTGGTGAGAGTATGTGGACTGAGAGAAATACTTAAGTAGATATAGAAGTGACCTCAGACTAGCAATAGAAACAGGTCGGCACAGACCACACACACGGCTCCCCAAAGAGGACAGAAAATGACCAACTAACCATAACTAGACATTAGAGAATCATACCTTCCCCAAAAATTCCACAGAAATACAAAGAATTTGAGAATATCCCCATAATAGCAGCACAATGTGTGTCAGACTGTGAACTCATAGATCTACATGAAGATGTATGGTATGAAATGTATAGGAAGGTTATATATATATTAGTAATTGATACTATGCTATGTGTACATGGTGATGTAAACAAGTAGGCCCTCTATTTAGGTATATTTAATGTTAATTTTATTTTTAAATTAAGCTCTATTTTGTATCTACATTTCTATACGTAAGCACTGATGGCTGTATTGACAATCACTCAATAAAGCCACTTTTGAGTTGAGTAGGGGGTGGATTGTGTGTGTGTGTGAGGGTGTGTGTGTGTCTGTGTATTTGCCCATCGGGGCGGAAGGTGGTCTCCAAGTCGATACCTGCAAGAATGGCTTTCCCCGGGTGTGTCGCCCTTCTACCGCCGATCGCAGCCGCAGCCAGAGCGCCTCTGCTTCTCGTCAGTCCTTCGCTGCCGACGCCCCGGGAGCCGGTCAGCACAGCCACTAGAGCCGGTGTTTCTACGCCCAGACACCGCCGGGACTCTGTGGTGGGCGCGAGGGATGCGAGCAGGCATCTCGGTCCGAGGGTGGAGCGACTCTCGCACGGCCCCTCGCGCACCGAAAACGGCTTCGGCAGCGACGACATTGCTCTTAGTTTTATTCCTTATCTTTGAAAGCGGGACCACCGAGCCACCGGCTGTCCCCGAGCCAGCCGAACAATGTCAGGCGGGACGCGGTCAACAACAACACTGGCCCCCGGTCAGACATCCACCAATGTGGCGCTGCCAGACAACTCATGAATATTAATATAGAGCCGGGGTATGGCCGTGTTGTCATTGGTTCGTGGGTGCTCTGGAGGCGGGGCAATAAGGATCACGTGATCAGCTGTGTTCACCCCCCCCCCCAACCAATCCCCAAATGGGTGGTCTGATGAGGCTATTGCAATAAAACCTGTGTTGTGATTGCAGGCCCGTGCTAGGATTTTGGGGGCCCTTGGCAAAGGGGTTGTTGGGGGCTCCATTTTTAAAACAGGGGATCTGGGGGTCCTCCACCAGAAAATGTTGCATTTCCTCCAATCAAATTTTGTGCAAGTGCCGTTTTTCATTCTTTTATTGAGAGATAGTGACAGAATTAAATTGGAAACTGGGATGAAGAGTCTGGGGGAGACATTGCAGCAAACCCGGAGAGGGGATTAGGAACTGCGGCACTGCTCAACCTGTGTTCCGGCAACGCGCTCTATAACCACTCTGCCACCACGCCCCCGAAAAACATTTTTATGAAGCTACTTAAAATGATCATCCTGTCGTCCTTAGGGGGCCCCCTCCTACTCGGGGGCCCTAAGCAGGCGGGTGTGATTGACATGATATTGTGGAAATATTAAGCATATTCTTATATGGCTTGGGTTTTAGTTTGTAAAGGAAAGATGGGCAGTGACGCATTACATTTACTCCATTACAATTTTTGTGTGTACTCTTTAACTTTTGGAGTACATTTTTCACAAGTTATTTTTTACTTTTACTCAAGTAAATTTGAGAAAGACACTCGTTGGGAACTGTTGGCACATATTTTTCCGTCATATCTCTCTCGGTCTCTCAGGCGCTCTCTCTCTCTCTCCGCCGCTCTCTCTCTCGGGCGCTTTCTCTCTCTCTCTTGGTCTCTCTCTCTCTCTTTTTCTCCCTCTCCCTCCCCCCTATAACCCCACAAGCTCACTCATATCCATGGACCCTGTAAAATAAAAAACAATTGTGTGCAAATATTGGGGGCATGTTCTGGATGGGAGCACTCTGAGGATCCTCCCCATAGGCCAGTACAATACAGAGAATATTTATTCTCATAAGAAACACCTTGCCCTCTCTCTCTCTCTCTCTCTCTCTCTTTCTCTCTCTCTCTCTCTCTCTCTCTCTCTCTCTCTATGTCTCTCTCTCTCTCTCTCTCTCTCTCTCTTTACTGAAAGTTACTTAGTACTTTTGCTACTTAAGTAACGTCTTTGTGGAGTACTTTTTAACTTTTACTTGAGTAACTACTTGGATGAATACTTTTTACTTGAGTAAAAATTTCCTGAGGTAACAATACTTTTACTTAAGTCATTTTTATGGCTACTCTGCCCATATGTGATTATTTTTAAATGGAATCCAAATGCATCAAGCCAACATTTTTATTCATTTTTGTGCAAACTGGAGCTCTGCGAATGCGAGCGGTGTACCACATGATAAAGGGCATGGTCATTTATGAAAAGGGGTCCGTTTCATGCATCTTTACAAGTTACCACAATGGGCTTGGGACGAGTGTGAAAATAGATGTAATCCATGCAATTGAGAGATGACTCCAGACTCAAGACACATCTCTTCGATTTAGTGTATAACTAGGATGTTACCATCATCGGTTCATCACCCCACTGTATTTGTTTGCGTGTGTGTCTGTGTGTCCATGGTTGAGTGTGTGCCAGTTTGTTTGGGTTGGGAGGCTGTGGGTAACGTTGTTCTGTTCGATGTTCTATTTCTGTAAAGCACTTTGTGTTGCTCTGCATGAAAGGTGCTATACAAATTTTGAGTTTGAGTTATTTTAAAATGTAATTGTAAGGAACTATAGTTACAGTTACTTAGGCCTCCCACATTAGGCAGTGGCCCACCCAGGATATAGGTATGAACCAACGCAGCTAATATCAGAAGTATGGATTGTATTGTTTTTCCTTTAATATGTGTCACCCTCTTGAAACAATAGGACAACCAATGTCCTCATCAAATTGGATTTTAACCACACACACAGACAGACACACACACACACACACACAGTGCTCCCGTGCGGCACGCGTGCCGGCGTGTGTTTGTGTGTCCATTTAAAGCTCCTTCTCCCCCCACTCTGACCAACAATGAAACTAGGTCACGGGTTGTGAGCGTGTGCGCATGTGGACGTGCGCACGTCTACTTCAAATGCGACTATTTTTGCTTGGCAAGTATTTTGTTTGTGTGTGTGTTGATCGTTTATCTAAAAAGCCACGCAATAATTCAAATAAATCCCCACCCATCACAATACGGCAGTTGCGCGGTGACATAACGGCTTGGCGGGCGGCGGTGGACCCACTACTGGCACCCCGCTGTTCCATCATATTCCTGTGCTGAGATTTCTCAACTGAACTTCTCTGAGATCTAATAACTGTGTGCACAAGACTCTGAATAAACCTCAGCGATTCGGAGCATAACTACAAATCGAGTCATGTCTCCTTTGGTTTCCCCCCTGCCGCCCCAGCCAGAAACTAGCTCTCGATTAGCCCTATTTTTGTGACAACAGCAGTATTCGAATTACGTGGGAACCAACGGGAGCTGAGCTCCCTTTCCCTAAGGCTCCTATGAAAGAGGTAAACTTGATTTACTGTGAATGTCTTCAATGTGTCATATTACATTACCTTAATGAGTAAAATAGACCTAAAGATATCACCATTTTCAGCATATAAATAAAACTTGTTTCATATTCCGATCACCATGCATTCGCATATTTGATGTTATTATCTCCAGCTACGAGCCCGCGTGAACGCGTAGAAGTCACTCCTGTCTGTTTTTATAACCAAAGCCTGGCAAGCAAATCGATGACGTCATTAATCGCGTACCCCCACTACACTCCCCGAAGCTTTGTTTTTTGTTGGGACCCTCTTAGGGTCCAATGTATAATTCAAACCCTGGGAAACAAGACTTAAATCTTTAACTACAGTAGAGTAGGGTCAAGGTCCAGGATAGGAAGTTAGGATTAGCGTTGGGGAGTGTTTTAGGGAGTTAGTTCAGTGTTAGGGATTAGTGTTGGTTTGTGTTTCCAATAAATTGACAGCCATTTGAGCATCGCGTCACTTGATCTACGAGTTCGGCATTTAAAGTTGTAGTCTGAATGTCACTTCCGGGGGCATTTATTTTACTGTGTCTTTGACTATTTTTCAACATATCTACTTGGTGGGACCACACACCTACAGCCTTATTTTAGAATGATGGTGGTAACTTGCGCTGTGCAAATGCTATGCCCCACAAACGCACGATTCACACACCCATTGCACTTTATATTTATATATTTTAATGTTTCTATTGCTGCTTTTATTGGTTTTTATTAATTTTATTATTGGTATCTCTGCACACTGTTTTATGAAATAGCTGCTTTTAAATTCTGTTGTGTCTTGTGCACAATGACAATAAATTGATTCGGATTCTGATTCAGGTTGGATTTACCAGTGGAGGGAGCCATCCCATTGGTCCAGAGGAACATGTCGGTGAATAACTCTAAGACGGATTTTACGCAAAGTGAGGTGGATAATGTGTAATTTGTCACAGAGTGAGCTGTAATAAGCGGATTTTGAAACATTTTGCATGACAAATTCATCCACTTTCGTCCACTACGATCATTTACTTTCTACACAGTGAAATATACATATACAAAATACACAGGAAGTGCGCGTCAGCCGGCGGGACAAAATGCCAGCCCCCTGTATTTCGGGGGTAAACCGGTCTATAGTTGACATGCGTTCAGGTGGTGACTCAATTCAAATTGATGCATCGCTCTCCCCCACTTTGAGGCTCAATTACAATTTGTCCACGCTACTCGTTTCAGCATCTGACCGCCGCACATTCATGCGTCAAAAGCATCGGCTTTGAATGAATGAATGAATGTTCATTTGAACATGTCAAACAAGAGGGACATTAGAGACATTTGAAACATACCAAAATAAAAAAAACACAAAACAAATCCAGCAAAGCTGTGGGTCAAAATCAGAATGCAAAGTATATCTCTAAATAAAGAGTATAACTCAAAATTCAAAAAGAAGTCGAGACTTATTTTTCCTACCCCTACCTAGGCGCTGTGCAGTACAATGGCAAATAAACAAAAAAAATCCTTTAGCAAATAAAGCAAATAATGAGAATTTATATATAAATATAAATATATATATACAAATATATAAATATAATCCCGGCTTCCGATTTAATCCTGTCACTGTCTCTCACACACATGAGTAGTGTGTGACTTTGAATATTTCACTCAATTATGCATTAATTGTTGCAGATTGTGCAGTAATCTCAAGATTGCTGTGCAAAATAAAAACAATTAAAATACAAATGAAGTAAAAACAGAATTAATTCATCCACTGCCAGCCATTTTCAGAGCAGAGCGCTACATACTGAATTATTGATCATGTGACCGATTTTTTTCAAGAGTCACGGACTACGTAAACAACAAACATCCCAGGGATGAGAGTCTCTGCTTTCACCAGGAAAAAAGAGTTAGTTTCTACCTTGTTACGTTCTTTAGTAATCAGAAGCAGAACATAAGTTGGTTTCACAAAAAAACATTTTTTTTACTAAAAAGGGAGAGGTACCCAAGCGGTTAAAAGAGTCATGCCAATCAGAAAAGTGACTTGGACAGTGTTTTTATTGCTTCAGTGAGTTCCAGAGTTTGGAGCGACTATGTCGTCCCGCCCCTCAACAACCGTCACTGCCTAGTGATGGGCAAAAACGTTCGCTTCAGGGAACTGAATGAAGTGAATCGGTTCACCAAAAATCGTTTCACCAAAAGCTTCCCGCTATCCCCAAGTAGTGGGATACGGCCGAGCCAATTTGCGTCCGTGGGTTGGGTCCGTGGGGCGGGTCGGTTGGCTCTGTACCTCCCACGTCCTGAGGCCTCGCACTGGACACAGCAGCAGGGGGGGGGGCTCCTCCCGTGCGGAAATGTTTGAATCTTTTTCTTTCGCGTGTAACACACAAAGACATTGGTGTACAATTCAATGGGAAATGGAAGGACCGCAACGCACAGAGAAAACGCCCGAACGGGTGCTTTGTCGTGTAATAGTTACACACAAACACTGACATAAGCAAGTACATTTGTGCGCTTGTACTATTTCCAGATTATATGCCATGTAAATACACCCAAAATGCAATATCATTGACTTTTGGTCATTGGTTAAAATAGTTTGATGCAGTTTCACGCATATACTGTAGGGGGCGATAATGTATTGCATGTAGAAAGACGTAAAAGAATTTGCTATATCACAAATTCCACAACTTCAAAACAAGCCGAAATCTGGGAGGACCTCAAAATGCCCACTTTACGCAAATATTGTAAAGCAACCACAAAACGAATATAATAGAGTTTTAAATGGTCCACTATTATTTCCCAAGCCTATTCATGTGGAATAAATCCATCATCCTACACGATAACGCTATCTGACCTCAAGATGGCAATAATGAAGGATACTGACTGTTCATGGGAATTATAGAGAGATGACCTTTAACGTGTAACATGGATTGTATGAGTATTGCTGTGGCCGGCATGCAAATAACTTCTGACACTCAGATTCTAAGTGCCTCACCAAGTATCGGACCTCGGGGTAGGAGTAGAACCAGACCAGACCATATGGTAGCAGTAGAACCAGAACCAGAGTTGTGACCAGACAGTGGCAGTGGACCCAGCAGTAACCAGCGATTGCAGCAGAGCTAATGCTCTTAGACCCACGTTTAAACCTCACAGCCCTGAGCCGAGCATGGCCCAGGGCTTGTAGGAACAGACTAAATGCAATGAAACACAGGAGCCAGAGTTTCAGCGTGTAGTCTGGAAAATCACTTCTTTAATTCAGTTCTTGCTCAGACATTTATAGATCTCAGTGTTCAACAGATCACCCCACTTTATTTCAGCCTATCATAGCAAACCAAACTTGTTGACACAACCGCATGCGACAGGCTGACACAGGGCAAGATGTTACAATCTTCATCGGTAGACAGGGCAAGACGTCCTAATCTCCATCACTATTTTAAACAAAGAAACCCTTTTAAACCATGATTTTTCATGTCACCCTTTAAAGAACTGGAGTGATGAGGTCGGTGATCTCGGTTTTGGAAATGATGCAGGAAGCAGCATTTTGGACAGGTTTCACTGGAACCTTACGGGAGAACAAACAGGCGAAAGTTGCAAAAGTCTATATTTTAAAAAATACCTTTGAGCAAAACCTAGTGAATTTTCATGTCATTTTTATGTTGGAGTGCCCAAATGTATGCACCAGCCTAGTTATATTGAATTAAATATTGCACACCTTCTGAAAATCCTATAAACTTGGTTACATTTTTCAAATATCACCAATTCTCAAGATTTTCCTTTATAGATTGTTGGTTGTACGGATCAATTGCTGATCTGTACAACCAATGAGAATCTTGAAAATGATCAGCATTGCCCAAACCTTCCCACATGCCCATTCGGAAATAGTTACTACCAAGGGGAAAATGGTTTCAGCCTCAACAGTTAGCACAGTTAAATATTTGCTGTTGTTGTTCTTCCCCGGAGAAGAAGATCAACGAGCCCCCACGGGGGGATTCGCCGACAGCCAGGTGTAATCTAGCAATCTGCTAATCCTGTGTATATCCATCTTCTCACAATCCATGTAAGATATTGCAATGAATACCATCTCTGATGTGATGTAACATGTGGAAGTGGTCAATGGCGCTGTACTGTCTGTCGTTAAATACATTTCATTCATTCATTTCATTCATCTTGCTTCAAAATAGACTTCATCTCCGATGGGTCTCTCACTAACCATTTCCTGCTGGGTATATATTGATTCTAAACCCTTCCCCGAGATTCTCTTATTGTATCTATTAGTTACATCAGTAACAAATAAAAAAAGGCATGCATGAGACCAGTTGGGGGAAGACAGTTTCAGTGAAAACTCACCATTCGCGGAATGCATTCCCCGCGGCTTTAATCTTCGCCCAGGTCCCCATCTCTGTAAATAGACATAATCACACACCAGTTCAGTTCAGATTGCGAGTCCAGTTCATTTTTGTAGAAATACAAAAGGATTACTTCACTTTTTCCAGGTTTTTTGTTTTGAAACCTGAAGAAACACCTGAAGATACACAGTCAAAAGATATAACACAGCACAAACGTTGTACTGGTCTGTATATTGAATAACAGAACATTCTGATCAGAAAATAAGGTGAAGATGAAGAACACGTCACCGGGATCATCATCAGTCCTGTAGTCTGGCTGACCACTGGGGCGCCACTGAAGATTGTGCAACCACCCCCCTCTATCTCTCGCTGTCCTCGGCCATTTGCATGGTGTCACTCAACTTGCAACTTGTCCACTTTTAGATGTTATCGTCCCATCGCTTCCGCCGTCTTCCACTCTTCCTTCCATCTGGCACTGGACCTTGGAGGATTGTTTGTGAATCCTTGGGATCTCTTGACATGTCCGTACCATTTCAGTTTTAGTTTTTTGACTGTGGTTAGTAGATCGTCATATGGTCCGATGACTTGTTTTATTCTGCCTTTCACTTGTTCATTGGTGACACGTCCTCTATATGAGATGCCGAGGAGCATGCGGAAACATCTCATCTTTGTGGCCTGAATTCTTCTCTCTAGTTTTGCCGGTAGGGACCATGTTTCACAAGCATACAGAAAGATTGACGTCACGAGTGAGCGCATTAGTCTGATCTTCGAGCTGGTGGAAATATTCTTTCATCATCACATGTCGTTTAAAGGTGCAGGTGATAATTCAGGCAGATATGACCAGGAACCAAAGCATGTAGCAAACAAAGTTGTTTATCGTACCCAACGAAGAAGTAGATTCAATACTCATCTTTCGTCAGAGTGTGGAAGGCAGGGCTGGACTGGGCGGGTAAAGTGGCCAGGGCATTTTTGGCTTAGAACAGCCCCACATAATTAGGGAAACAAGTGTAAGGCCACGCCATAATAATGTCTGTTGTTTTATAGTAAGTTCCAAATGGGTTCCAAAATCGTTTAGGATAGTTATTGGGTTCATTGGTAGAGGGATATCCTGTAGGTTGCATAGAGTCTGTGCCACCCATAGCCAGAAATCTCGAAATTGGAGGCACCCCCACATCATATGCATGTACAGTATGTTCCAGTGTGCCGAGTTGGCACATGTCGCTGTTTGGAGAGTAGCCTTTTCATGCGGAACCTGGTTATTGGTGTATAATACGTGATTGTCGTTGGTGATTAGACGAGGGAATAAATAATAAACGCGGCCACAAGGAAGTGATATAGTTGGGGCGTCACCATCGCAACTGGACGGCAACTCCATGAAGAAGGTTACAGCCCGCAACCAAAACTGTGGGGATATTTTAAAAAACCTTTCTCTGTCTTTAATAAGAAAAGTATAATTTAATCGTTCATGTCTGTCAGACACTATGAACATCGTTAATGTAGCACGAGGAAATGTTTTTCCATACTTCTTTCCATGAGATTCGACATTCAAGACCCCTCTCCAATTTGTTTACAGATGTAAGTTCCCGTGTTTCCCCCAGTAATTTCAAAAATATCATGGATACAAATCTCTTCCTACTAACCAGCCATCC
>OMKY01211403.1:0-15857 GCA_900302395.1 Bregmaceros cantori | reverse complement strand
ACAGTAGTAAAATTCAGTAAATGCGAAAGCTTTCATTTTTCTCATTGAACAAACATACAAATGGCATTAAGATAATATTCTACATATATATATATATATATATACATATATATACATACATACATATATATTTTTTTATTTATTTAAATGTAACTTTGGTTTTAGTCATCCGCTTATAGTGATCAAATTGCTCCAGACAAACATGATCACTATAAGCGGATTCCACTGCATTTACGTCAAGCTCATCGATTCATGCATTGCATTGCTATATGAAACCTGTATCACATTAGCTAACTTTGAACTAACCATTCTGTGTGAGATATATGCATGTAGTCAAATCTAGTTCTGCATTCAATTCCAACCTTTTAGAGCTACATCTTTAAAAATGACTCGAGGCTCTACTCGGACTCGTACCCTAAAGACTCGGACTTGACTCGGACTTGTGCACATCTCTGCACTAGTCTCACATTCCCCAACAATCACAGAGAAAATATTCTTTAAAACAAGGAGAAAGTATGCAGGCGCTACATGGCCAGCATGATATTCCTTTTATTTTCCGGCCCCTTGTTGTCGGCAGTGGTCTGTTTGCTTTGTGCTGCCCATCGTGTCGGATTAACAAGATCAGCTTTGACGACTACCGCTCGCACATCAAAGTCCTGCAAAACGAGGCGCTGATTGCTGCGGTTTAACGCGATACGCCGCCGTGTTTCCTCGTAGCCTTGCAGCACGGCAAACACGCGCGCGCATTCTTCTCCCATCACCACGTCCGCCCGCACGGTTTGCTTTTGTAAGCCCCCTCCGACGCACCGATGGTCTCCTTCACGGACGTCTCCAGCTCGCGTTCCTTCAGCTCCATCTGCGTGTTGAACTCTCTCATGAGCTGCTTCAGGGACGAGTTCTGCTTGGCCTCCAAGTCCTCCATCTCCAGCCTGAAGAACAAGTGGATAAGGGAGTAAGCATGTGAACGATTAAACCATCAAGCGCTGACTAATCCATGAATAAACTAGAAGCACTCAAAGAGTGCAAACCTGCAGCAAGTCCATGGGTCACTGATGCCAAAACATCTAGACATTGTTACCTATAGGCTACAGAAAGGCACCAATCACTTGTCACCAGTGATACGCGAGCACGCTCTTGGTACTACGCCAGATTATGAAAATATAAATATAAAAATAAATATAAACCATAACCTGCTTGGCAAAGGTAAGTAGTAAGTACAACAGTCGGTGCCGACTGCTGATATTTTCTGCTATTCCATCATTTGAAATTTTGGAATGCTTGCATTTCTTTTTAGGATGAAGCGAAGACAACCCAACCCTAGGTTGTCTTATATAATCTATAATTAATGTTGCTATTCCAACATGTCAATTAATGTACTGCAAACATTAAATGCACCAATAATCCTAGTTAGTTTTTTTTTTAACATATAAGAACATCCCTAATCCCAAAGCCCTACTTGATAATTATTTACATTTAATTTGGGCTGGAACTTACTTTAGATTGTTCTCGTTGTCCGCCTTCAATTCTTTCCTGAGGTGCTCGAGATCCTTCTCGTGCTCTTTCCGCAGCGAACGCAGGTCCTTTTGCAACGTCGCATAGTCCTTCTGGAATTTCTGCTTCTCATTTTTCACCGTCGCCAATTCATCCTCCAGCGTTCTCATCGACTCCCCAAGGTTGCCAGCTGCACTGCCCAATCCCACAACAATCTCTTTATGCATCTCAATCCCTCGGTCCTGAGCTAGGCGAGTTTCTTTCTCAAGCAGTTGTTCTCTTAGATCAGCAATTTCAGCAGTCAGCTTTTGATTCAGTTCCTCTGCAAATTGAAGGCGTTGCTCCAATTCAGCCATGTTGGAGGAGACTGAAGCATCAACCGCCATCATTTCATGAATGTCAGAAACGGACGTGTCATCTCTCTGAAGCACCAACATTTTTTCTTGATACTCGCATCTCAGCGTTTCTAGCGACTGTTCCTTTTCCAGCTCTTTCTCATTTCGTGTCTGCTCAAGGTCCCTTTGATGGTCTTCTTTGAGCTTCTCGAGAGATTCTCTCAGGACTTTTTGTTGCTCTTCCAAGCTCTCGATCTGCTGCTTGCTGCTGGCTTCACGTTCATTCAATTCCTCCAAGTTCAGCTTCAGAGACTGAACGGTTTTCTCCTTTTCCTCAATTTGTGAAGTGAGCTGCTTTCTGATCTGACCGATCTTCTGCTCGGCCTTCTTCTTTAGATCTGCCACCTTTTTTGAGCTCTCGGCAGATAGCCTGTCGTCTGCTTCTTTCAAGCTTTCCTCCCTGATGCGTAGCATTTCGTTCTGCATCTTCTCAAACTCTTTCTGTTGAGTATCCAGTGCCGATTTGCAAGTTTGGTTCTCCTTCTCCAACGCTTGCAGTCGGCTCTCAGACTCTTGTACCAGATGGCCGTTCTGAGTGGACTGCTCCTGTGACTGGCGAAGCTTCTCGGCTAAATCCTGTTTCTCGCTCTCCTGCAAACTAAGCTGCTGCTGCAAGTTACACAGCTGTTCACATTCTTTGGTCTTGGAAGACAGTTCATTTTGAAGTTGGCACAGCCGGCTGTTGCAGCTCTCCACTTCCGAGGACAGCTCACTGACCCTTTGCTCCTTCTCACTGAGCGCTTGATCCATCTCCGACTTGCTGATGGACTGATTGTCGATATTTACAGTCATTCGCTGCAAGGCCTCATCCTTGGCAGCCATATCCTGTGCCAGGTCTTGGATTCTACTCTGCAAAGACACGATGGTGTTGTGGTCCTCTGTAGACCTGGATTCTGCCTTGCTCTTCAACTCAGCAAGGCTGTTCCTGAGGGCGTCTGCCTGCTCCGTGGCAGACTTCTTCTCCTGCTTGAGCCTCTCGATAGTCTCTCCCAAATCAGCGGCGGCTTGTCGGCTCGCCTCTTTACACTGCTGATTAACAAGGCTGATGGCTTCTTCCTTCTCTGTCGCATTAGCCGCCAACTGACTCTTCAGAGTGTCAATGACACGTTCCAAGTTGCCAATCTGAGCTGCGTTTGCCTGCACGGTTTCTAAAATGTGTTTGTTTTCCTCACTGAGCTGCGCGACTCTGAGCGACTGTTCGGAGATGGTCTGAGCATGGCTTTCGGCATCCCTAAGCAGACAGTTTTTCTCCTGTGTTAAGGCTTCGATACGCTCAATATGAGCTTGTAATTCAGCTGTCCGTTGCTCCATTGATTTGCATAGATCTACGTTCTCTTCTCCTTTTTTCACAAGCTGCTCCTCTAAAGTGCGAATGGTGGCCAGTTTGATGTGTATGGTGTTGCTCAGTACACTCACTTGCTTCTGGTTGTGAAGAAGGCGATTTTTGAGCATCAGAACCCTTAGCTCTACTTTATCATAAAGGTCAGTAACATTGGTGTCAAGTTTGGACTGAAACTCTCTGCAGAACTCGTCCATGTGTTTGGCCATACCAGTGCTTTGTTCCTGGAATTCACACTCCTTTGCTTCGAGTTTAAGCAAACTTTCTTGCAGTTGAGATTCAAACTCTTGAACCTCCTTACCTTTGGAAGACTCAAGGAATTCAAGCTTGGATTTGGCTGCATCCAGTTCTTCTGACACCACCTTTATACTAGTCTTTGACTCTTCCACTGTCCTACTCAGCTGATCTTGGAGACTGTTTCTCTCATTCATAGCCTGGTTTAGGTTCCTTTCCACAGCCTCAATTTGGCTGTGAAGAGAAGCTTCACTCTCGGACAACGTGTCAAGTTTGGTTGCAGCTTCCTTGAGTTCCCTTTGGAGCTTTTGCACAGTCGTTTCTCGAATTGCCAATTCCTCCTTCAAGTTGTTCATCTCTTTCATCACTTGGGCCTTTTCCTCTGTGGTCTCACCAAACTGTCTAGAAATATCCTCCAGTTCTTGCACCTTCTCCTGTAACAAATGTGAGTGTTTGTCCTCCAGCTCTTCTTCCTGCTGTTTCAGCTTTTCTTGCCAGCGATGCTCCAAGTCTTTCATCTCTTCACCATGACCTTTATGCAACTGTTCCAACTCCTCTTTATGGCTGTCCTGCAACTCTGTCATGGCACTGTTAAGACCTTGAGAGCTTTTCTGAGCCATCTCCAAGATCTTGTCCCGAACGTGTTGATCTTTCTGTTGCAGTTCCTCATCCTTCTTGGAGAGTTCCTTCTTCATGGTCTCCTCATTTTCCTGAAGTTTCTTCTTGAATTTCTCCTGCATTTCTTTGGCTTTCTGTTTAAACTTCTCCATCTTCGTTTCCTGTGACTTGATTTTTCCTTCCAATTCTTTTACAGTGGTTGTAAACTTCTTTTCATGGGCAGCTCGGTCGTCATCCATTTGTTTCTTCAAACGTTTTTCCTCCTCTTGACTTGAGGCAACCTCTGCTATGTGCAATGTATTCTTTTCAGATAGGTCTTTCTTGGCCTGCTGCAACTCCTGGTCCAGGTCCCTCAAGTTCTTAGCCTTTTGTGCTATGTCCTGATCTTTATCTTTCAACTCTACATTAACAGTCTCCAGTTGATGCTCTAATCTTTTCAGGTCTTCCTTACACTGTGCAAGCTCCTCAGTAACTTTACTCAACAGAGTATTTGAGCTTTCTAGGGACTCTTTTGTAGAATGTGCTTCAGATAAAGTGCAGCGCAACTGTTCAAACTCCAGTGTTTTTGTTTTCAAATCCTCAACAAGGGAATCAGTTACCTCTTGCAGTTTTTTTTCAGTGAGAATGTGTTCTTCAAGTTCCCGCTGGTTTTCCTCAAGAACCAAAGTTAAATTATTAAGCTCTTGTTTCATAGTCTTTTCCATGCCTCCTAGTGACTGTTCGTGCTGCAAAGTGATTGTTGCAATCTCAGATTTGTGCTTCTCGACCTGCTCTCCAAGTGTCTGCTCAAAGGTCTGCTGACTTGAAGCCAGCGTCTTCTCCAGAACCTGCTTGGCATTCACGGCCTCGGACAGCTCAGAAGACAGGTCGTCCAGTTCTGTCTGCTTTGTTTCCAACTTCTCCAAAGTCTTCTGGTTCAGGTCTTCTACGTGTGCTTGCAACTGGAGGTCTCTCTCTTTCAAGATGGTCTCCAGTTGGAGGCTGTGGGCCTCTTGTAACTTCTCAGTTGCTGTTGTGTGCTGTTGAGTTAAGGTATCCCTGTGCTTGGCTAGTTGCTCTTTATGTTTAGTTTTCAATGCTGACATTTGCTCCTTGTGTTTGGCTTGAAGGTCCTTCATCTGCATCGAGACATCACTGAGCTGAGCGGAACCATCTTCTGAACTCTTCTGCAGTGAGCTCTCCAACTCCAAAATCCTCTGAAAAACACAACATTTCATTTAAGATGATTTGTGACTTAAGGTTTGTCCAGTAGTTAACTATAATATCTGTTTACTTTGTACTTAAATATGGATTCTTCAGCTGAGTTCTTGGCACACCTTTAATTTAAAACATTTTCATACAAACTACAACTGGCAAAGATAAAAACCCTATTTTGGGCAAAACAGCAAGTTTAATGTAGTAGCTAAACCATATATATAAAATATTTTATTATTATACAAAAAGAAAGACCTTATTGTTAAGGGTTTTAGCCATAGACTGTATATAAAAATGGACACCGCATTCGTTTTGATGTCCGGGTTGGTATGGGCCTGAGACTAGGCTGGTGGAGTCTCAGAAAACCGAGGCCTATGGAAATTCCAATACAATATTCCAATGTTAGCAGCCTGTTTTAACCTATTTAAAGATCTTTCCTAATTGATTATTTAATGTACATTGCCGGGATAATTATCGGTTAATTGTGTGAGGGGAGTCATAATTTCAGCTCCCATAGGATACCATTCATTCTGACTCATTGGCGCCCCTAGCGGACAGTACCACCGGATGAAGTCGCGTGTGGGGTGTCTCTCTCTCATATACTGTATAGCTCTCTGTATTTCTCCTTGTCCCGGATATACGGGTACTTTCAACAATGCCAACGCACAGTCGGCGACACAACCAGAGTTTGTTCACAGCAATGAGATTATGTCATGCACGCTGCGTCTACTTTATATACAGTCTATGGTTTTAGCCCAAGGAGACGGCCGATATGAAATAAGTATAGAGTTTGAACTGCTATGTCAGAAACTGTCTGTACCAGAGTTTCACAGCACAACTATTGATCATTTCAAAGCTCCACCGTCCACGAGACAGCACAGTGCCCTGGGGCAAGGTCAGCTGTATCCAGAAAGACGCATCATTTTACTTGAGAGTTATAAACTTTTAAACACTTTGTAACAATGTGCTTTACTAGACTTGACAAACTCAGATCACATACAAACAAAAACCCACAGACTGATGTCACTCAAACCAAGCAGATCTCTAAAACTATGGTCATAATTAAGCACTCCCAAATCAGCCTGAGGAACCTCTGCTTTCAGGGATTAGTGAAAGACAAGAGAAGGAGAGGCAGACAACCAAAACATCAACTCTCAGAACTAGCGATCTCAAAATTTGATCAATGCATTATGATTAATCATTCATTTTAAGGGTCGATTAATCATTCACTTTTTTTGTGTGTGTGTTTCTTGAATTTTAGTTGTAAAACAAGAATCAGTAGGAGTGTCCAATGCTTAATGGTGGAATGGTGCAAGTCATAAGCCCCTTTTCCACTGGCTTACTTACTTAAGGCCAGCACCGCACAGTTCACATACACATCCACCCCAAAAATCGCTTCTCAACAAGCTCAAATAGGCCAGGCCACACCAGGTTTCAGGACCTGTTGAGATATGCGTCCGGGAATGTGGCCGTCCTCGGCCACGTTTGCTTGTCGCTGATTGGTCACCATCCAAGGGGGTGACGCAATGTGGCCGGCCAATCACAGGAGGGGGGGGGGGGGCTACTTCTTCACTACTTTTGTAGTGAAGAAGTGGCTCTAGACTGCAGTCCCTCACCGTGCGAGCCTTCTCCAGCTCCATCTGCGTGTCTTTCTCTCTGTTCAGAGATTCTGTCTGCAGTGCAGCCTTCTGGAGTTCCACATCCTCCAGGGCCAGAGACGCTTGCTGCTCCCGCTCCTTGGCCACCTGAGAGAACTGCTCTTTGCACTGCTCCTGGAACAGACGTGACATAAAGGATCCAGATGTATTACTAGAGTAAAGGGCCGTCACAATAACATTTGCAAGAAATGACGGATAATCAAAAATATTGTCTTTTATTCTTACACATAACAATATGATAAAAAAAGCAAAATAAATGCCAATACACCCTTTCGAATATGAATGAAATGTGATAATTAAAATAACAAGGAATTTATTTTAGTTGCTTGTCCAACATGGACATGACGCCCATACTGAACACGTATGCCTTTGTGTTCATACTGCCCGTTTCCAATCAAGACATATTTGTAAACAAACTTGTAAGAGAGGGAACAAACGGAGGGGACAAGAGGGGATGGAGGTTTGGAGCAGATGTGACAGGTAGGGGTGCACCGATGACTTTTTTTTTGCCCTTGATCCGATCCTTTAATTCGAAGGATCGGCCGATCCTGATCTCCGGAGTCCTGGGGCCTGTACCATCAAAGGAGCTTAGCTCAAATCCGGGCTTAATCCAGGCTTTGGCGCCTCAAGCGGGTACCAACAACGGAGCTAGTGCCAAACGTCGCTCTATCTCCGGGGCAACCGCTGCGCGGAAGCTAGCCTGCTCGGGAACAGGTTTAGGAAGAGTCTGGTTACTGGGATCAGGCTCATCTGCGACAGACGAGACTACTTTATTCACTCTACGGCCGCAAAACACATGCCAGCTAATGTACAACACCATCACAGACATTAAAATCCTTCATACTTTATTTTTTATCCCGATGTCTGTCAATTTGTCAATTAGTATTACCCAAATAAAGATTGCAATGAAGTTACCGCAGCGCTGACAATCTGGGGTATGAGTGTCTTTAAATATCTTGTAAATATGTTATTTCGTTAATCCTCGGTGGTCGAGCAGTTAAGTCAGTCGCCTTTTGATCCACACGTAATCGGTTCGAATCTTGCGTCGGACAGACGCTTTTACTTTATATATGCAAAACACTCTACATTGCAATTGGCATAATTTAATGTTAATGTTGCATTTGAGATGTTGAATTTAGTTAGCGTGTTGCCGCAATAAATAATCAGTCGGGCAGCGGGTTTGGACCATGAACCTGTGAACGACGACTCAGCCATGCAAAATCTCATTGGCACGGGACTAAACCGCTACGCTACTGCAACAGTGACGTCACGCCGACGCAGTTGAGTATTTGAAGTGTAGTAATGACAATATAAGACAGGCTGGGGATTGACTAAGCGCCGGTACGTCAGAGCCGAGCCCCGTTAGTGGTACTCGTTTTCGCGCGTACACACGATCGTGCTTAGTCAAGCCTCACCTGCTCAAGCTAAGCTCCAATTTTTCAAGCCTAGTTGAGGGTACAGGCCCCAGGTCCTGCCAAAATGGGTAGTACTCAAACACCAAATTTGGCACAATTGTCAATTTCAATAATAGTCAAAGTAAATAAACAGTCATTTGGAATGCTCCCCGACTTATTTACTGATCCTGATCGGGACAAAATCACGAGTCCCGACCCTTGGAAAAAAGTCTGATCGGCCCCCGATCACCGATCTGAGGATCAGATCGGTGCACCTCTAGTGACAGGTATGGGGGGAGGGGAGAGGTTGGGAAAGTGAAAGTGCGTAGGAGATTACGAAGGTCACTTACCACCGCCTGGTTGATGCGAGCTTCCACTTCCAGCTCTTTATCAGCGAGCTGCTCACTGTGCTTCTTCTCCAGGCTGGCTACAACCTCTTCAGATGATTTCTAACAAAACAATCATTACCTCACACAGGGTTTGATTTCTAACATCACACATTGCTCACATGAAAAAAATAATTAATACAAAATTGCTTGCGGCCAGTGAGGCAGGTCACATTGAAAAGTATGCATTTTAATTTCAATTCCTCGTCGTGAGTGAGGACGAGGTTATTTGGAACGATTTATGGTTTGGTGTCTTGATATGTAGACCGTTACGGTGTATTTCCATTGGATTTGGTGGCCGCTTGTTTTGGCGGCGCGAATACTCGAAATAACCGCTCGTGCCAGCGGTGTTCGAGCTGGCGCTCGGCGGCGCAACTAGGAATGGTTGGCATTAGATCGGATACATCCTTTAAACGCTTAAAGTTTCCGATCCAAATCGGGCGAATGACACCTGCCTGGCCGCCCATGCCGCGCCTTCTCTTGACTACTTAGCTGGTATTTTCGCTGCCAAAACAAGCGGCCACCAAATTCAATGGAAAAACACCATTAGACCCACGGGTAGTTGGAAAGGCCAGTCTACCAACTGAGCTAGTCTCAACTGTTTTCAGTGTTCGGCCATCGCAGCGAGCCTGCGTCCATGACCTCTGACCTCAGTACAACATGACCTTCCTGTGCCCCCCGTAGTGGAACCCTCTGTGTGACCCGGCTGACTCTGACCCCACGTGTGACCCCCTCTTCCTACCAAACATCTCACAACTTGGACCTTTTTTACAACGTTGAAGAAGCGGGTGAGACAGACAGCAAATTATTATTATTTATTTAAAAAAAAAAATCCAGCGTCAGCACCGAGTCCGACAACTAAAGGTGCACTGATCCGAACCTCAGATTGGTGATCGGTGGCCCATCAGACTTATTGGCAAGGATCGGGACTTGTGATTTTTTTCCCGATCAGGATTGATAAATGAGTCGGGAAGCCAAATGTTTATTTATTTACTTTGACTATTATTGAAATTGACAATCGTGCCAAATAGTTTGGGTACTACCAATTTTTCCAAGATCAGAAGTCTGTATAGGGGATCGGGACTCGGTCGATCCTTAAAATAAAAGGATCGGGAGCAAAAAAACGTGATTGGTGCACCTCTACCGACAAGCAGACGAGGGGAGGAGAACTCGCGGCAGTACGGACGTTGTGATCGAAACCAGAGCACCATTACTATGAATGGGGGTGCGTTAGGTGCACTGTCTCTGGCCACTCCGTCAACGACGCCCATTCAAAGCATTTCCAGCCTCATTCAGTATTAGCGGGAAAGGTGGCGAAGAAGTGGATGGAGACATGCAGTCACTGAGGGGACGCAAACTCACGACTCTCCGCGTATATGTGCTTTGTAGTACCGTTATCAATCAAAACAAATTAACATCAACAACAAATAACCAAAACCAGTAGTTATTTCTTCAACTAGGCCGAGATTGAGGTTGCTCGAAAATCTCAATCTCCTCTTTCCTCCAGTCCTGTTAACCAATCAAAACAAATTAACAACAACTAATCAAAAACTGTAGGTAATTTTTTCAACTAGGCCGAGATTGAGACTGATTGAAAGTCTCGATCTCCTCCTTCTTCCTTCTCTCCTCTTTCCAGTCCTCCGTTAAAGGAGTTCTGTAACCAATCCCAAATTACTGTCCTTAACTGGGCAATCAAGGTTGAAAGGTAGTTAGGTAAATGGCTGCTATATTCCTTAAATCTGAATCTAAAAACAAAATCACATTTGTGAAGCGCCTTGAGGCAGCTCCGGCTGCGATTTTGGCAATATATAAAAATCTGTTGAGTTGAGAATTGACGCGCAGTTGGAACAGCCTTCAGTCTGGTAGAAACACCACTCTTACCTGCATGATGGACACCACTTCCTGTTTGACCCTGGACAGCTCCTGTTGAAGGCTCTTCCTCTCCTCCTCGGACGCTCGCTCCACCTCCTGGACTCGCTGCTCCAGATGTTCCTGCAGCTGCTTCCGGGCCTCCTCCGACTTGTGGGCGGTGGCCAAAGCCCGCTCCAGCTCCTCAAAGGCTGCAAACATGCACCGTTCATCAGTATAGACGAGTTTGGGGGGTACTTCCGGTTAAATTTGAATTCTGAACGTCACTTCCGGTGTCATTTACTTGCTGTGTCTTTGGCTATTTTTCAACATGTCTATTCGGTGGGAGCACACACCTACAGGGTTGTTTAAAAATTGTTGTGGTAACTTGCGGTGTGCTATTCCTCACCCAAATGTTATCGTGCGGATCTGTGACCCACAAACGCATGATTTAATAATCAGTTCAAGCCGTTCCTTTTTCCATTCTCTTTTAGAATTACTAGTAGAAGCAGCCAGCCTATTGGTCCAGAAGAACATGTGACCAATCGGTGAGTAACTTCAAGTAGGATTTTGACTGTATTTCATCAATATTTACACAAAAAGCTTAACAAAGCAAGGAGAGTGATGTGTAACTGGTCACAGACCCACATCTAGCGCGGGACAAAATGACTCCCCCCAGTGTTTCGCACATGAACTCGCCCATAAACATGTGTTTTTTTCTTAACTCATTGAGTGACAAGCATTTTTTTTTAAATTGGCACATCCCAGGGCCAGGTTTTTTTCAACATGTGAGTGTTTTTTCAAGAACCATAGAAAATGACCCATAGAGTTCTGAGCTGAAAAAAAAAACATTAAAAACTTGAAAAATATGTATCTATTAATACTTGAGTACTTACCAGTCTTGTCGTTCTTTTCCTTGAGCTCTTGTAGCTCGTCCTTCTGAGAGGAGACAAGTTTGACCTTCGACCTTAGCGATGCAATCTCTTCCTCCTTCATCTCCAGAGTCTCGTGCATCTGCCGCTTCGTCTCCGCAATCACCATGCCCTGAAAACAGTTCATAGATTCACCATGATGTTTGGTGTCTGCCGACAAAGGCTTGCTGTGCGATCACACCAGAGAATTGATAATAAGTAAACGGCGTGAAGCACCGCAAACAAACTTCTTGCAAAAATTGTGCGTCTGCGGCTACGACGTTGCCTCAAACGTGCCGGCTGGGGCCACTTTGTCCGTTATAATAATTCCATATCCATACACATCGGCTGTGTCCGAAATCACTCCCTATCCCCCATATAGTGCACTATATGGGGCGCACGCCATTTTGTAGGGGTGTCCGAATTCTCCATGTTCCCTATATAGTGCACTGAAAGTATCCCACAATGCACCGCAAAAAGTAGTGAGCATCGGATGTACCCTAGACGGATCAATGTAACCCATACTGCATTGCGAGACATTTTTAAAATGACCTAAACTTAATAAAAATGACTCGGCGGGAGTAAATAGTTACCGACTGTAAGTACTTTTGACTTTTTCTGACATTTAATTTTCGATTTTTTTTATAATTATATTTTATAATAATGTTGACGCCGCCATCTCTAACGCCGGCTTTCCACCAAGCAAAGCGCCACGCCAAACAGCGCCACGCCACGCCATTGTACCTGCGCAACTGCATATTCGGCTTTGTTTCCACCAGCTTGCACGCAGTGCGCTGAAGGCTGCGGGACACATTTGGCGCGATAGTTGGCTTTGCCCAGAGCACCAGCAGATACGACACTTTCCCTTTTCTCTAGCCGGTTTTGTGTGTGTGTGTGTGATATGAGAGGGAGAGACCGAGGAAGAGAAAGAGAACATGCAGTGAAAGTCGGCGGTGTAATAATAATAATAATAATAATAATAAAAACCTGCGTGTTTGTGTGTGCGCGCGCGCGTGTGCTTACGTTTGTGTGTGGTGCCGTCCCGTTTTTGAAACCGCTGCGCAAGGTGACGTGCGATACTCTATTTGTTAAGATATAGAGGTAAAGTACTTCATTTAGTCGTATATACATATACATGGACAGTAAAATTCTTTCTCCGCATTTAACCCATCCCTGGAGAGCGGTGGTAGCCGCCGGGGGCCAACTCCAGATTGTGGGCACCGAATGGAGCAGGTTAACTAAAGACTTCAGATCTATGTGTATAACATCTATGTGTATAACATTCGGAATCAACACGAAACAGCCTACAGACTTGTGTTTTTTTTTAATACATTTTAATATCCATTGAGATGGGTTACTACCGCGGACAGCGGGATAATGTTTCTGTTTCATTCACCCCGCGCTTCTCGCCCGCCACACAGCCAAATGGACACAAAAAAGAACAAAACAATAAAGAAACGACATGTAATAAAAAGTCCCTAGCGACCACTGGGGTGAACCTGGGACAACTGTAGAGCAACTAGAAAAAGCTTGCCACTTGCCGATCAGCAGCAAGCACGTGCGCACACACACGCACACACGCCCGGTGCTGTAAAATCCATTTATCATATTATTTTTGCCTATAATTTTTCTCCATGAAGTGAAGCGAATACCTCGGCTCTACAAGCGCATGGTGGGTCCACCAATTTAATTGCTCAGCACGCCTGTCAATCATGGAATAAAAGGCACCCCGCCCCCTCGCGCTGTGCGGCGTTGAAAATCAAAAATATATATTTAATGCGCGCTGCGCTGGCGCGTTGGCGGCGTGGCGTTGGCAGCGCTGCCTGGTGGGGTATGCACCGATGGCTGCAACACCTTTGTTTTTTGCCGTGGCGCTTTGCTTGGTGGAAACCCGGCGTAAGTGTCTGAAATCTCGGCCGTTGCTGTTGAGTGGACTATAAGTGAGTGCAGTATATGGGGGTAGGGAGCAGGAGAATAGAGAGCGATTTCGGACACAGCCACAGTTTTAGTAATGCAGCATTATTAATGCCGCATATATATTTTCAGGATACTGCTTTCAACATCCTGCTACAGATAAGTTACAGATAATCCTAGAATAAAACACCAGTATAGTTAGAAGAGATTTCTGGCCAGCACGAGGCGTCACATCCAAACCTATTCCCATCCCACAGCTCACTGTTGTGCTGAAACCCCTGATGCAGCAGAAACAAAACGTTCAGTCATCACTCGCTGGAGCCCCCGGTGGCGATGAAGCGGAACGGCCCAGGACGGCTTCCAACAAGTTAAGCCTAATAATATTCAAGATTGCATTAGAGGATCCCGTATTGGATTAGGGAGGCGTAGGCTTCACTGTGACTTATTGCTGGTCTCCTGTGGAGCTTGTCACCACTACAGTGAGCTTGGGCTGAGTCTGGTGGGTTGAAGAAATTAGATTCTTCTATTTTTCAAAAAAAGGATTCTACACCAGCGGTCCCCAATGTTGTCTGGCCCAGGGATTAGTAAAAAAAGAAAGAAAGCGAGAGAGAAAGCGAGAATGAGAGAGAGAGAGAGCGAGAGAGACAGAGAAAGAACATTCATATGCTATCATATTAGTACATAATGTGTATGTGGTATACTCTGGAAATTATAAATTGCATGCTTCTAATCTTCCCTTTGATAGTGTGTTGCTCATACCTATATAGTTGTTGCTAAAGTTATCACTACCATTCCCACAGTCTGTGTTTCTGAATGAAAATAATTTCCGTTTGGGATCAATGAAGTGTTCTGATTCTGGGAGAGATTTTAGGGAATTATGCTCGCGAAAAGGTCGAAGATGAGACAAAATGGCTTACATAAATTGTAATAATATAACATTTTAAAAATTAAATTAAGACAAAAATTCCAGGATGTACATAATAAATGAATGATGATTCTTTATTTTCGAAGTATTCATTTTAAGGCAAAATTGCACAGCCCTAAAAGGGCTGTTGCAGGGTTGGTGGCGGCAGACATTATGGTGGTATCATCAGACGAAGAGGCAGAGAGCGATATTTGCAGAACATTTTCAGTTTAAAATTCTTCCATTATTGATTTCAAAATGTCTACCGCCGCCAAGCCGTGACATCACCGTGCAAAAGCCCTATTGGCAGGCTTGGGAGGGGTTACTTTTGGATTACCTTACTGAAAATAATCTTATGACAATCATACAGCAAATAAGTTAATGACATTTTGGTTGTTCTTAATTTATTTAATTCAGGATGAATTCTACTTATATTATGAGTTGAGCGCCTACAATGTAAATTATTTGATATAAATAGAACATTTCTCAAAAGTAATCCAAAAGTAACCCCTCCCAACCCTGGTAAAATATTGAAGAAACAAATTCATCACAAGAAAGGAGAAAAACATGGAGTTATTGAGCAACACTACAGTAAAACCCGGCTCCCCCGCTGGCGGTACAGTGTGTTTGGTCTATAAATAGCCTGTGTTTGTCTCTATATCAGAGACACTAAATCAACCAACACAACGTTTTCTTTACAGCCCAAGAGCCACTCGTCTCTCTGCATTCCACTGCTCCCCCCCAGAGTGAGCACAGGAGAGCGAGGTGATTCGTAAATGGAGGGGGGGGGTCAAAGTTTATGAGGTCGGTGACCGCCAGCGCAGGGTGGCAGATCAAAAACAGACCTGTAATTCACATGCAGGTTGAGAGAGAGAGAGAGAGAGAGAGAGAGAGAGAGAGAGAGAGAGAGAGAAGGGGGGAGAGCGCGAGAGATGGAGAGACAAGGGGGGGAAGAGAGAGGCAGGGAGCAAGAGATAGAGAGAAGGGGAGAGAGACAGAGAGAGACAGGAGAGAGAGCCAGTGATAGAGAGAGAAGGGGGAAGAGGGAGAGAAAGCCAGAGAGAGAGAGAGAGAGAAGGGGGAGACAGAGAGGGAGGGAAGGGGGAGAGAGAGCGAATGAGAGAGAGAGAAGGGGGGAGACAGAGAGGGATGGAAGGGGAAGAGGGAGAGAGCAAAAGATAGAGAGAGGAGAGAGCAAGTGATAGAGAGAGAGAGAAGGGGGAAAGATGAATAGAAGAAGGTAGAGAGAACAAGAGAGAGAGGGGAGGGAGAGCGAGATAGAGAGAGGCTCACAGCGACAGCGGCTCACACGATAATAGTAATAAAGAAAATGTGTTGTTCCAGATATGACCGTACCTTGTCCTGTTCCAGCTGTTCGATCAGGCTCTTGGCATCTCGGAGCTGAGTGATCCACTTGGTCTTCTCTGTGCTGTGGACGTCCTGTGGATTATGGACAAAACCCAGGACTTCAGTACGTTGCATTTTAGACCTAGACTGAATGTATTGTTTCAATTTAAGATTCCCCCCGGAGCATCCAGCAAAAGCGACAAGCTTTTATATACACATACGTG
>OMKY01211397.1:0-10395 GCA_900302395.1 Bregmaceros cantori | reverse complement strand
TGGTTTCTACTCATGGAAAGTTAATTTCTACTTATTAAAGGTTGATTTCTACTCATAAAAGGTTAATTTCTTCTTATAAAAGGTTGGTTTCTACTCATAGAAAGTTAATTTCTACTTATAAAAGGTTGATTTCTACTTATAAAAGGTTAATTTCTTCTTATAAAAGGTTGGTTTCTACTCATAGAAAGTTAATTTGTACTTATGAAAGGTTGATTTTCTACTTATAAAAGGTTAATTTCTACTTATAAAAGGTTGGTTTCTACTTATGAAAGGTTGATTTCTACTTATAAAAGGTTAATTTCTACTTATAAAAGGTTGGTTTCTACTCATAGAAAGTTAATTTCTACTTATAAAAGGTTAATTTCTACTTATAAAAGGTTGGTTTCTACTTATAGAAAGTTCATTTCTACTTATAAAATATTGATTTTCTACTTATAAAAGGTTAATTTCTACTCATAGAAAGTTGATTTCTACTTATAAAAGGTTGGTTTCTACTCATAGAAAGTTAATTTCTACTTATAGAAAGCTGTTCCCCCACCCATGCCCGCTATGTACTTGCGCATGCGCACTACTTCATTCTACAGCCAGAGGAGAAACATGGCGGCCTCCCTGATCCGCTTGTCTGCCGGACTGAGGAGCTCCGGGGCCCGGGCCAGTCTGTCCTCCAGCCTCTCCTCCGCCTCCAAGGTGAGTCCAAGCCGGCTCCGGAGTGGAAGCCTTTCTGCTGCGTAGCGCCGTCCCCGAGTCGACCCGCTCGGCCGAGAGGCTGCAATGTCAAGCCCGCTGTGTGTCTGACATTAGCCCGCTGCCCTGCAGCTCCGTCCGTGGGTGCTAACACCACCCGCCCCGGTACCGCCGCCTGGTCGGTTCTTTCATCCAAACTTGCTGCTGTTGTGGTTCGGTAAGAACCGAGTGGTCCAAGCTGCGTCTCCGGTCCATGTTTTTTTAACACTCGGAACCACCGGTGACCTCCGACAGCTGCTGATGTGACGTCACGGTTGTGGATGATGGCGGGGGGTGTCCTATCATAAATACATACTTTACCATTTAACGGTCCTACCTTTATTAATATTATATTCATTACAATCAAACGTTTTAGTCCTATGATCAATACATTGCATTACAATTTCAACTTATTTGTCCTATCATTAATATATTTCATTATAATTTAATATATTTGTCCTGTTATCAGATATAAACATTACAATTTCACTTATTTATTTAATTAATTATTTATTGTAACCCAAACATATTACATTACAACTTCAACTTATTAAAAAAAAAATAGTTATTAAACACAAACACCCGTAGTACTGTAGATATCATCCCTTCTTTTAATAATATACAATGTTAACCACACCCTCGGAAAATCGTACGTATCTCAATTGTTCATCTCAATAAGTCATTGCAATTATGTGTGTGTGTGTGTGTGTGTGTGTGTGTGTGTGTATATTTAATAATTAGAGAAATAAAAATAATAAATAAACCAACAATAAACATCTGGCTTGCCCATGTTTGTTAATTGTCTAAACAAAATAATTGCGAAAACAATGATGAAGATTTAAAGAACAACAACCCACTGGTCTCTTCAATGTTGACAGTAAATCTGCCAGCCATCCTTTCTGCTGACTCGCTAAACTCCAACATGTAGCTCTGTGCGCCTGTGTCCAATTCACAATCCCGCCTCAGGTTCCCCGACAACCTTGTCAATCGCAATTAATTTGGCAGCAATAATGACACAGAAATTCTAACTTCATCCCAACTCCAGGAGCAGTGATAATGAGTCGGTCTCTCTCACGCAGACACACACACACTAAAGAACTAACATTTGTTGTTGGACAAATTCAATTTTAAACCAATCTGCCATTTGAAGAGGAACAGCAGAACTAACTCATGCATCATTAAAATGATGATGCTTCACAGAAAATATTACTGCCAGATGTACTTTTAAAAATTTCACTAGTCATTTTCAGTATTGTTTGATAGGAACTTTTCACCCAAAGAGTTTAATGTTTTTATGTGCACACGTTTACTTTCAAAGACCTCTACTGCAACACCACAACTTACTCCAAATGTTAATTTTAAAAGTACAGATTTTCTATGTGGAAATGTACATGAACGAAGGGCAGCAACTTTTTCTGACGGCCAGTTAATGCAAAAGCTGTCCTTGTTTGTGGGCGTAGCTGCTACACGTGTGTCTAGTGTTGGTAGACCCTAAAGTTTTATGGGATGAAATCCACAAAACCGGTCAAAAACGTTTTTTTTTTCTGTTCTCTATATATTTTAACATATCCTATGTCTGGGGATATTTCCGTCCACTTTCACTGTCAGTCATCAAGCCCCATGCATCTGGGGCTCCATCTTGTGGACAGAAGAGAAAGCGAATGTAATGGAGTTTTAAACACGGTTTTCATGTTAATACAGTTGCATCAAAGTTTGAAAGTCCACCAAATATATTCTATATAAACTATATCTAAACTTAACATTGCACAATATAAGGAACTTTGAGAACGAGCAAAATTATTGTGTTCCGAACCGGTTCAGGACCGATATTTTGGTGGCGGAACGGTTCCGAGAACGAAAGCATTAAATATTGACCTGCCTGAACCTTTGGAACAGAACGTTTTAAAAATAATTTAGTTTTCAAGCCCTGGTCAATATTGTGCTTGCTGCTTAGTGACAGGTGTGATGACGGACATGTTCATATATTCATTGGGTAGACCTATGCACCAAACTGCAGGTCAGAAGATACTATGACATGGGGGGGGGAAATAAACAAACTAGGGTTGCAAGTCCTAAAACTAAACAAAATACAACTAAAACTAATAAACTAACGGTTAATTTAATAGTTGATGCTGATTTATTGAAACTATTAGTCAACTAGCCGATTTTGGAATAACTCAAATTTTCACGGCAAGCAATAATTACAAGAGATCTTCTCATCAAATGCACAACAATTAAGTTACATACTGGGATACAGTTCATTACAATTAACAACTGAACTTTTTAAACTTTATTATCTAATGGGATGGTTTTCCTTTATGTTGCATTTTTTACCCAAGAATTATAATTGTCAATTTAATATTTTCAAAACATTTTCATTAATATTGTGGACCAGTAGGGGGTGGTGTCTATTAATTGACCAATCGGTGAACCAACTACACCAAATGTCATGTAATTTAATTCACGGTGAGTTTATCGTCCAGTGGCAGGACTAGTGATTTATAAGGCGACAATGTGCCAACAGTTCGCTCTGGCGAGCCAGAACCAACGCATTGTCCGCGCATCCCATACCGCTTGATGCTTGCATTGGGTCTGGGAAAATCAATCCCATACTAGCCCATACTAGCTCCGCCCACACCCGCACTGATTGGTCGCACCGATTCGTGCCGGGGGCATGTCAGACCCAATGCAACGTCTAGCGATGTGCAATGCATGGACAATACATTGGTTCTGGCTCACCAGGCTACAAATTGCCCCCAATGAGCTGTGGTTGAGTGTCTTTCATGGCCGCCATTGGTGTGTGTGTGAATGTGAACCTAATTTTCTGATTGGTATTATAGAATTAAAAATTGGATAAAAAAATCAATTAAAAATAGACAGAATCTCAGAAGACTCAGAATCTCATAACAACAATATGGTAAATACTTGAATACAGATCCGCGTTGTAGTAAGACATGATCAAACTGAACATCTCCTCTCCAGGTTCTGGGCGGATCCGCGGGCCTGCTGAGTAACCATGGCAACCAACCCCAACATCAGCAGCAGAGGGGGCTGTCCCTACACGAGTACATGAGCATCGGCATCCTAAAAGACAATGGGATCTCTGTCCCAGCCGGCATGGTGGCTAGCACCTCCGAAGAGGCCTACGAGGTGGCCAAACAGATCGGTGAGTCCCGTGGTTTTTACGTCTAACGCTAACGAGCACTAACCTGAAGCACTGTTTGAGTCTGACACCGTGGGGAGGGAATGGTCACGTGAGTATCTATAACGGCTTTGTTTGAAATTAGCCTGAAACTCCAAAATACCAGTCAACTCTGGCCAGGGCTCCGAACCGTTTCAAGGAACGAAAACGGAAACCGTTTCCGCTCCTCAGAATTTTATGAGGAGCGGAAACGGAAACGAAAAAAGATTTCTTGAACTGTTCCGGAACAGAAACGGAACATAATGAAATCCAGAAATCCAGTTAAAAACGTTTTTTTTCTGTTCTCTCCATATTTGAACATATCCTATGTCTATGAGACATTTTCGGTTGTGCATCCATCCAACTTTCACTGTCGGGCCCCATGCATCTGGGGCTCCATCTTGTGGACAGACAAGGAAGCGAATGTAATGGTGTTTTAAACCCGGTTTCACGTTAATGCAGTTGCACTGAAGTTTGAAAGTCCACTAAATATATTTTGTATTAACTATATCTAAACGTAACATTGCACAATATAAAGAACTTTAAGAACAAACTAAATTTTTGCCTTCCGAACCGGTTCAGGACCAATATTTTGGCAACGGAGCGGTTCAGAGAACGAAAACGTTAAACATAGGCCTGCCTGAACTGTTCAGAACGGAACGTTTTAAAAAATAATTTCGTTTTCAAGCCCTGATATCCAGTCAGTTTTCTATTTATTCAAAATAAGCATCGATGAAGACGTAGCAGTAATGGTAACTCAAAAAGTGATGATGGTTGGGGGCGCGGCAGTGGCCGAGCGGGTAGAGAGCACGTCCCCCGGACCATAGGTTGAGCAGTGCCGCAGGTTCAAATCCCCTGTCCGGCTTTTCTGCAACGCTTCCCCCCCCAGACTTTTCATCCCAGTTTGTGTGCCCCAAAAAATAATGTAAAAAAAAAGTGGTGATGGTTTAGTGAATCTTGTGATCGTCACGGTCAGTGTTATTAAAACGAGCAGCATTGTGTTGTTGTCTAGTTTGGAACCGAGAGGAATGTTTTTGCTAAAGTTCCAGCTAGACTTTGGTGATATTGAAAGAAAGATTTCCATTTCTATAGCGCTTTTCTACCACATGGGGGCTCTCAAAGCGCTTTACAGTGACATCTCAATCACACGTTCACACGCCAATGGCGGCTGCTGCCATACAAGGCGCTCGCCACGACCCATTGGGAGACTGTCGGAGGCGGGATTCGAACCACCAGTCCTTGGAGCGGCCACTCTACCAAACGAGCTACAGCCACCCCATATTGGAACTTTTATATGCAAGATACTGTCCCTAGAAAACATCGTGATTTACGGTCACATCGTCCAAAATAAGTAAATAAACAAACAAGCCTTATTAACCTCATTACACGCTCAGCGGCGCCTTCGTGCAAGCGTGCCCGCTCTTTCCCCGGGCACTAGCGAAGGCTGCCGTCAGCAGCAGAGAATTTACCATTTGTTTTGTTGAAGGAGCCGGTGCTCCCCCTGTTGTAGAGAGAGAGACGGGTCACCCTGCATACTGTTATGCAGGCTGACTATTAATGTGTAATAGTTGTATGGTTGGGGGCAGGAGAAGGGGATGATGGGTTGTGTTTGAGGAGCGGTGTTGGTAATAAATAGTGAATAAATAATGAATAAATACATAAATAAATAGGCATGCAAGGGTCACCTATCAGCAGACGTCTCCGATCATATCGTAATATCGCCCAAGACCAGGGCTTGAAAATGAAATTATTTTTTAAAAGTTCCGTTCCGAACGGTTCAGGCAGGCCTATGTTTAACGTTTTCGTTCTCTGAACTGTTCCGCCACCAAAATATCGGTCCTGAACCGGTTCAGAACACAAACGTTGTGTTCGTTCTTAAAGTTCCTTAAATTGTGCGATATTATGTTTAGATAGTTTTACAAAAAAATATTTGGTGGACTTTCAAACTTCCGTCTAACTGCATTAATGCCATTACATTCGCTTCCTCGTCAGTCCACAAGATGGAGCCCCTGATGCATGGGGCTTGATGACTGTAAAAGTTGGATGGATGCACAACCGGAAATAGTCTCCCAGACATAGGATATGTTCAAATATATAGAGAACAGAAAAAAAAAATTTTAACCGGTTTTGTGGATTTCATAATATTCCGTTTCTGTTACGGAACAGTTGAAGAAATCTTTTTTCGTTTCCGTTTCCGCTCCTGGTAAAATTCAGTAAATTTCCGCTTGTTTTCGGTTTTCGTTTCCGTTCCTTGAACCGGTTCGGAGCCCTGCCCTCAAGTCAGAGTTTTGTCAGATCTACTTGGGATCACTTGGTGGGTTCACTTCTGTTTGCCCACCAATCCTCATAGTGGACTATCGATCTTCTCTGTCACAAATTATGAGGAGAATTTGAATAGCCCAGAGAGGCCAAGAAGGAAGTGTTTTACAACACAATTTGTCTTATGAATCATAATGATTCTTTTAATGACTATACATAATAATCATTAGCCTTTAGGGCTATGGTAGCACTGAAACAAGGCCTATCTTAATAGAGTCCATGTCGTCGTCTTCAGACGTGGTTCTCATCTCAATATCTGGCAAAACTTGATCCACCGGGGAGGATACAGGTTCCAGTGGGAAATCCTGACGGTCAGGCTGCAGACAGAGGAAACCACCAGATATCGGCCAAACTCCAGTACAGGACAAGTAATCCATCTTTGGTATCGTCTAGATATAGGACGGATCGTGACGTGCTTAGACGTGGCTTACCTGGTCTAAGACTTTGGGACGGCGCTCACCCATGGGTTGCTGGTTCTTTAAATAGAGGCGGACTGATGAACGCTGACAATCGGCAGCTGCGTCTGCTATGCGGTCCGCGGTCAACCTCGTTCACTGTTCTCGTCCCGCTGGCTCATAACAATCTCATCTACAGAGTCAAATTCAACTACTTTTTTTATTTTCTCATCTTTTTTAAAAAACTGACAGCATTAGTGTGAAAGAGGGAGAGCGTGGGGACGAGTGGAGCTTCAGTATATGACCATAAGGGTTCACACGAAGCGATCACACGGTGCTGTGTGTGCTGCGGTCCAAGGCATAGCAATAAGAGTATTTACGGGGCTGGCTTGGAGCAGTGGTATTTAACCAAGCAATGCTATTGAAAGCTGAGCTGAAGTCAACAAACAGGATCCTTGCTGGCATCACTGTATATGCTGTAGTGCCACATTCAGTACATTATCAGCTTGCTTATCCAACAGCATACACCCATGGAATTGGAATAATTCTATATGAGTCAGGATGTTATTATTATGATTATAATCATAGGTCGAATAAAAGTAGCCACTCCGAAATGCACATAATTCTAGTAATTAAGAAAGCAATGATTTGAGAGTCGTGTGTGTGGGCGTATTGCACTCCACGCCGCTTCTCTTTTCATATTGTTTTTGTGTCCGTAACTGCGGCCACCTACACAATTATCATCATCATCATCATCATCATCATCATCATGGTCTTATCGTTGACACACAGGTTTCACATCCATAAAATCTTTCAGTGTGCTCTCAGTTTTACATGCAATCACAGTAGAAGCAGCGTTGCAGACACTGCCTTGCAAACACACATACACTCACCCACACACACAGACACACACGTACAAGCACACACTTACACAGCTACAGCCACACACACACATACACACACACACACATGTACAGGAACACACACATACACACACGTACAGGCACACACATGCACACACAGACACACATACACGTACGCGCCCACACACACTCACACATACCCAGGCCCGTGAAAGCACATTAATTCTCATGTTTGCACTATCTCTGAAATGCGCACACACAGGAAATAGGTTTATAGGGTTTGATGAGGCAAACATTTGTGTCTCTTTGCATCATGTTGACATATGTGTGTTATACGCAGCAGTGTGAGTGTGTGTGTGTGTGTGTGTGCGCGCGCGCCAGGTCTCTTCTATCTCCCTGGCTCACTAGAGGTTGGTATGGAGTCCCATCTACTGGATGTGAGTGTGTGTGAGGGCCGTGTCTCATATGACACACATCTCCACTTAGGGCACTATTTTTGGGCATAGGCCAATGGTCAGACGCACTAAAGCATAGACACTTTATTTTTTATTTAGTCAGACATCCATCCATGTACAGTGAAATTCTTCCTCCGCATTTAACCCATCCCTGAGGAGCGGTGGGCAGCCGCGGTGCAGCGCCCACTGGGGCCAACTCCAGATTCTGAGCCAGTGCCTTGGCCAGGGGCACTGAGTCGAGCAGGTTAACTAGAACATGTTTTTGGTGGTGGGGGAAACCAGAGTGGCCGGAGGAAACCCACGCAGATATGGGAAGAACATGCATGCACGAAGTACACTATGCATTAATGTTTGCCTCACAATTCACATTCAAGATTCATTTAAAATACACGGTGCTGGTCAATCGTTGCACATGTTTGGTATTTGAAAATTGCCAAATTGTTATTTGTCAATATCAATTAGGTTAATGTATCCCCGAGACGCAGCGTGTGGGGGATGTAATAATTTCACCCTTGCCGCTGCCATCGTAGCTGAACCTTTTGAACGGGTGGATGGGTTCGTTCCAGATTCAGTGTGTTCATGCTCTAAGGTAGGTTCAAGAACGTATTGGATTTTGGAGGCCAGCCTTTTCTAGATGGCTGAATTAGGGTCGGCCAAGTTTTTGTTTGGTCCATAACTTCTGACCTTACCCCTTTTTTAATGAATATACCTTTAGCAGTAGGGGTGATGGTATCAGCCTAGCTGGTGTTTGAAAATGACCTACCGGTAATTTTTCTTTTTTTATTAAATGAAATTGCCTGCTGCACCTTAATTTGGTTATTTTCACATGTATTCATATCAGATCACCGTTTGTGGAAATGTTTTCTACAATATAAGAAATGGCTGTCCATCTGCAGTGGTGCTTCATTGTTGTTAGTGTATTTTTTCGGGCCATTATTTAGTCTTAGGAAAGCTATCCCCACTTCCATCCCCCTTTCACACTCACTGGGAAACTGGCGCTGGCACCAAAAAAAATAACTTAGGAGTTTTTTACATTGACAACAATTCCATTAAATTTGCAGGGTTTTTTTCTTCCAATTAGGTCATTTTCTCAACCCCCTCTCTAAAACTAAAATCTAAAAATAAAAACATACTTCTTTGAAGCGCCTCGAGGCAACTTCCATGGGGATTTTGGCTCTATACCAAAATCTGTTGAGTTGAGGATCTCTGTTTTTTTTATCCAGTTTTCCAAAGATGAGTCATTTGAGTCTTAAGTTTGGCAGCCAAAGGGTTAAACATATTTCCCCAGATGTAGCTCCAACATGACCAACACAGCCATTAAACTCCAACACATCAACCCGGCCCTGCTGGAAGCCGTCACAGCGGGTCACGGCGTGACATCCGTGGACAACGTGACGCCACAATCAAAGGACCACCGCGGTCCACTGACACCACTAGTTCCATCCACTGCCGGCCCCCTGCTGGCCGGGCAAGCAGGTGCAGCCTCCGTATATAATCACTGCTGCCACCATTCCTTCTTAACAAGTAATCCCACTGTACTTGCTGTGTGGCACAGTCAGTAAGACACCCACACCCTGCACATTTATGATTTCCACAACTGTGAACTTTTTTTTTTGTATCGTGAAAGGTGTTATATAAATAAGGATGTTTTTCTCAATACTGGTATATACCTGTATTTCCTTTAGTATTAATAGATTTTATGTTTTCATTGATGCTATTTTATATTTGAATTCATTACACCTGACTGTTTTTTGGATATAATGTTCCCACTCCAGGGTTCTAACTGGTAGCGCTTCCTGTAGACAGCTGTTGAAAATCAGCTCTCTGCTATAAACACTCATGCAGTGCATCTGGTTTGTCCAATGTAGAATGTATGTCCATATCAAATAAAAAGATAACAAAGTTTGAGTTGGGTTGGGTGAGCTATCTCTCACATTTTGTTACCCTTCTGAGCTTTCTCTATGGTGTGGCTGTGTCTGCTGTAGTGTATTTTGTATCATGGGTCTAATGGAAAGGCATTTTGCTCTGTATCTTGGGCTCCGTCTGCCAAAAATGGCCTTTTAATTGTTTCATTATGTTGTTGCGTCCGGCTGTAGATGCATTATGGGCTGTGTTGGCTGAAGCTTTTTAACTTTTTAATGAGATGAGTAACAGGGTCCCTATTGTTCATTTACTACTGTATGAGAGGATCTCACTTAGTTTTAACTGTTTCCATAAATTCACCCTCATCTGTTGTATGTGTCTTTTCTATCTTTCTGTCTTACTATCCATGTTTTCTGTCATCTCCCTATCTTTCTCTCATCTATCTCCCCATCTGCGTCTCTCTCGCTCTCTTCTCTCTCTCTCTCTCTCTCTCTCTCTCTCTCTCTCTCTCTCTCACACTTCCTCTTTCTCTCTCTCTCTCTCTCTCTCTCTCTCTGTCTATCCTTCTCTTCATCTACCTATCTATCTCTTTCTCT